>VOQK01019892.1:1818-15451 GCA_015052645.1 Benitochromis conjunctus
AAGGCCAGCGATGACATGATTGCGCTCATTCAGATCATGACCCTACGAGGCTCCCGAGAGACCATCAAGGCTGGCAAATCATTCGGTGGGTAGAAATGTCTTGTTTTTGTTTTTTTAACAACACAAACAGTCTTCTGCTTCTGCAGCACAAAGATCGTCACTGCACCTGCAAGACTGCAGTGACTAATCCTGCAGGCAGTTCATCACCAACAGAGTCACTATAATGCTGCAGTGGAATGATATTCTGCAGCACAGTTTCCAGAGTTGATGCACTGTATAAATATAAATATTTAAAAAAAAAAATTAAAGTATAGTATAGTGAACTGAAAATGCTACAGAACAACACATGAAACTTTTTATCTTGTTTTAAATTTGATACCAGCTGCATGTTTCTGCAAAGGTCTTGTGGCAAATTCTGCAACCTGATGAGACCAGGAGGTGCAGTGAAATGCTTTCCTTCTCTCACGTGAGATAGGATTTCAAAACCTGAAGAGTTCAGGGCTTCCTCTGTTGTATTTTTAATTTCATGATGCTCCAAATGCATTTAGGGGGCAACAGATCTGGCCTTCAAACATTTTAGTTTAGCACCTGCAGCCGTGCTGCTGAAATGAGTACAGGATGAGGTTCAGCAGGAGCTTCCCCGGAAAAGACATATGCAGAAATGTTACCTCCATACCTCCATTACAGATGTTGACTTTTTCCTCTACAGGATTGCACCTGTTGTAAAATCTAGGATGACCTTTTTAGCGCCACTATTTTTTTTATTTATTTTTTTATTGGGAAAAATAAAAAAGAAGCTAAAGTAATTTCCATAAAATATCTTTAAAGAGTATAGGATTATTGTTTTTATGAGGTCTTGAGATGGGTCAGTGGTTGGCAGCGAGATTCATTTTCATACATTTTTACTTTTTCTACAAATAATCTCTATCAAATTTATTTATTTTCTTTTTAAACTTTCACTCGAGGTCATAAGGGGAAAAAATGCCACCTTCCAAAAAACTACTGTAAAAATATTATATAGTACTTTATTTTTCACTTTCAAGGTCTCATTCTTTTAAAACTTATTTAGCCTGAAATATACATATCAAATATTAATTGTGTTTTTGTGATTTTTCAATTCAAAAGAAAAAGATTCACAAATCAGTGTTCTGTTTTCGTTTACATTTTAGTCTCACATTTTAATATGGTTGTACCTCTGTTACATGTGACAAACTCTGTAGAGAGTAATCTTATTCTTTTTCTTCTTATGCTTTTCATTCAGGTAAAGCAGTGGTGTGCAGTCGGGAGCTCCCTCGACAGGACCTCAGGACCCTGTGTGAGACGCTCAGAGGACTGAGGCCATTGCCAGATAACAAAGTCACACCACTTCCTGAGGCTACAGCAGATTCCACTGACACTCATCATCACAAGATCCAAGATGACACACCCACACACCGTCCCACTGAAAGAACACTTAAACCACACAAAGAGGAAGCAGATGAAACTCCTGCAGCACACTTGTGTAGTCACACAAACAAGCACAAACATTCAGGTGGTAACAACACCACAACTCGCCTTCCAAAACAGAGAAAGGTGGAAGAGGAGGAGGATGAGCGTGGCTGGGACAGAGTTCCCGATGAGGCTTATGACCTGCTGGATATGCTGCTGGATCTGAACCCTTCCACCAGGATCACAGCTGCTCAGGCTCTGCAGCACCCGCTGTTCAAAGACCTGTGAGACTGTGCTGTGAAAGCACCAGGAGTCTGTCCATGTCAGTACAACTGTGACATCCCAGGCTGTGGTTCAGGTGCAGAAAAGACATGTGAGCATGAGAGAGAACGTTCAATCCTTGTGACCTGCTGCAGCTTTTCCCCCTCCCATCCGCCCTCTTTTTAAAAAGGCACTCTTACTTGAATGTAAATGTTTATGTAAAACAGGTTTGGCTTTGTGGTTGACACGGGGCACTTCAAAGTTAGAATCACAGCAGCTATGATCTTAGTCTAAAGAACTGTGAAGAAGGGCGTTTTACAATGGTGGAAACGTTACAGATATTGTTTCAACTCTTGACCTTTTAAAGAGGGAATAATCCATATGTTGTTTACAGTTGTCACTGCTAATTCACTGCCATAAAAGGCTTTTAATTTGAAAGTGCACATAAACACCATCTGTATCTTGTGAATTTCTGCTGCATTAGTGTGTGTGTCTGAGTCCAGTTAATTTATGTAAAACACTGAAGAGTGAACAGTTTTCCCAGTTCAGATTAATAATAAAGGCAAAAGCTAAATGATGTCTCCCATGTAGTTTACATGGTTATGTTCATTGGGAAGGATTTTTTTTTTTTTTTCTTCACTTTTTGTTACCTGAAGCCAGGAGAATAGCTTAGCTTTTTTTTTCTTCCCTGTAGTAACCTGGGGTAAAAATATGGGTTGTAGTGAAATAACGTGTTCATGAATTGCTAATATGACTAAAATTTGCAAATATATTTAAAAATGATTGAATGACTGAAATGAATTATTTTCACAAGATATGACTGTTGCTGCTCTCTCCTCTGGCATTATTGAAAAGTTTCTCTCTCGAGTTCGGCTTCCTCCGGGTTTCAGCAGACACCATCGTATCACCCACCTTTGCTTCTCTGCTGGCTGCCTGTTTTATAATACATTCTAAGATTTCGCTCTGAAAACTCGCCTGTGGTCTCGAGGTACGTAGCAGAACCGCTGACCCCACGTGTGCCTGCTCACAGCCTCGGCTTAAAGGCAAGAATTTAAATCTGCATGTGATTTTGCTTTTTCAGGGGCCCTCACATCTGGAATGACCTGAGAAGATCGAGCACACAGAATCAGACTTCCTTTGAATCACTGCTTAAATCTCATTTCTATAGACTTGCTTTTAAACGATTCTGTTAAATGGGATACGTTTTATTACTTTAATATTTGTCTACCCCTTTTGCACTTTGTAAACTTATGTATCGTTTTGTGAGCTACATCGCTGAGTCTTTTTTCTTTTTTTTAACCTTTATTTACAAGCATCTCTTCCTGCTGGAGTGTCCTGGGCAGCATTAACTTAAGATATTTTTGTGATGGCAGGAGGAACTGGAGCTTCTGGATAAAACCTCTGGGCTTGCCAAAGGCTACAAATGAATTTACCCAACCACAGCTTCATTACACTTTCACCAGAAAAGAAAACACTTGATTTAACCTGCAAGTACAAAAGTTTGACAGTTTATTACACAGCTGATACAAACTCGCAAAACTTGCGCTTTTTTTTTTTGTATTTACCTCTATGACAACGTATGCAATGTTTTATAACTACACTGTAAAACAAAGAGACGAGCAGTGCACTAGCACTTTGTTTTGAAACAAATAACAGTTCTTTGAGACGACGAGGCTCTCTGGCAGCTACAGGTTGTCCTTCACCTCGATTAGTTCCTCTATCCGCGCCAACACGCTCTCAATCATGTCAAACGTGTGCAGGGCAGAGTGCAGAGCCTGGGAAGACCAAAGAAAATGCAGTCGGGAACACCACAGCGCTCTTTCTTAATCCCCATACACACAAACACGTGATATGATGCCATCTGATTGTGTTACTCACCTGAATCTGTGACTCTGGGGTCATGCTGGGCAGCTCCTCACCACCAACAGACACAGAAAGTACAGACTCTTCTGTGAAGAAACAAATGCTGTCAGAAAGCCTCATCTGAACACTTTTGATGACGCAACATGTTGAAAAAGTGCCATTAAGAAGTCATTTGAGTTAGGATGAGTACAAATCACAGGAAGCCTGAGAAAAATGAAGCCAGGTTCCCTACAAAATAGAGGCCCTTGGTTATTCTCAGCACTCCTGTGCATGCATAGAGTCTCTATGTTGTCAGAAGAAATGGGAAACTAAAGTAAGTGTTGCTGATCTCACCTTTAGCCTTGCTCTTCTTGGCCTCTATTGTGTTCTGCAGCTCTCTTTCATAGTGGGCCCTGGACATGTTCACCCCAACACGCAGGGGCTTCATGAACGTATCTTCTATTTTATACAGTTCTGTCCAGATGCCGGTCTTTGCAGCATCAGAAAGCACAGATAGAGAAAGCTTATATACCCTTATAGGCCATCATAAAGGTGGAGAGCTTGTTTTAAAATGTCATTTTTGGTGTTTTCCGCAGCACTAAAAAAAATAGATGCCATTTTTCAGCTCAACAGTGCACTCACCTGGTTCTCTGTCACTTTGTCTCTGATGACCAGGTAACGCAGCAGGTTTAGAGACTCCATGATTCTGTAAAGATCAACACACACGTGTGACATCTCCAAAACTTTCAACTACTCATCCATAAAGTCTTAGATTTTGTTGTTAAATAATGACTTCTGATCAGGGCGACACGTACACTCAACCAGCCACACCGATTCAACTGCTCATTAATTCAAATATGTAATCAGCCAATCACATGGCAGCAACTCAAGTGCATTTAACGAAGGGGCCAGTGAGTCTATATTTTACTGGCCTTTTTTAAAAACTCAAGGCTCAAATCTCAACAGCAACACTACTTTGTTTATACTTAATGCACAATTTAATATAAAAAGCACCAAAAGATGTTTTTTAAGAATCCTATCAAGAAAAAAAACATTATAAAAAGTCCTCTTGATTACACAGAAGTGTCTAATTAACTTTAAACGTCTCACATTTTCTCGGGAAGAAACAAAATTAAACTGAATATGACACTTTCTTATAAACACAGTGTGTATGACCCTTTTTAACAGTGCGTGACAGGACTGGCTGTCGCACTCGCGTGACCCTCATTAGTGTGTGTGCACACACCTGTCCAGGTACTGCAGGAGGTCTGTCTCTGGGCCATCTGGAAGAATAAGAACCTTACGCAGCAGAGGCACGAGCTGAACGCCTTCAAACCAGACGTTACTGTTACCTGGCTGGAGACAGAGCGATAACGATTTTTTTAGGTCCTCCAAGAAATTTTAAATACATCCCACGCCATTTTTTCCTTTAATGTACATCTTCACCTGCAGGGCAAGGTCTATCTGATTCTTGATATTTTTAATGACGTAGCCTTCAACTCCTGAGTGGTTACTCATCTTCAACATGTACCTGAAACAAGCACACAGGTCACTGTAGTGGGAAGTGGCAAAGACACATATTTCTGATTCATTTTCAGGAAAAAAAGGTGGAGCTCACTGGAAGAATCTGTACTTGGCTTCAGTGTTGAACTTATCAATGCTCAGCTGGAAAACCTTCAGTCCTTTAGTTCTCTGCAGACAAAAAGAATTATCGTCAAAAAAAAGCTGAATGAATATAAAAATCAAACGATCTGACTTTACATTTTAAACACATACAAATTCATTAAAAACTTACCAGTTCATGCTTTGGACATATCGTCATGACCTTTATTAAGTTCTGAAATCAAACGCTGACATTAATAACACGATATGATGCACACAACAGGAGACCCAACAGGTCTATAATGAAGCGACTGCGTTCACCTGAGGGACCGTGAGGAAGGTTTTGATCTCCAGCAGGTCTGCACACAGACTGCCGTCCTCCACCCGCACCAGACTTTTTTCATACAGCTCCTGTGTGACGCACATCCATCATACACTGATGACTGCTTTTAATGTGCAAAAGAAGATTTAAGTAACAGTGACCATTTTACTGGCAGGTAACAACCCTTACAGCCTCATCCTTTCTTCCGATTGGCTATTATAGGAAAAAATGTGGGGAACCTCAAATTTTAGAGCCTAAAGCCTCTCCAAACGCTAACCTCATTATTTGAAACACTGGCCATGTTGAGTATGAGCATCCAAGGAGATGACCGTACATATCAAACCATAATAAAAACAAACTTTTAATAAGCTTTTAAACATGTTGTGTATTGTTAAAATAGCACCATGGAAAGATATAGGATTAAATCCAAAAGTCACGAATGGCATTTATAATTAGGTTCATTATAATTTATGTAATAAATAACTAAATAATCAGTGAAAACATCACTTACCAGTCCTTTCTGAAGCTTGGACTCCTCAGTTCTATAAAAGACAGATATCACTGATTACAGGTCGCTGATCCTCGTTTCCCACTGAGTGTTAACATTAAAGTGGACACTTATGGTTGCGTCTGCATATATATGTGTATAATGTGCACATTTATATTTTACAGCTTTTGTAAAATCCTAACAAAAATTAGAATAGCACACATTATTATGTAATGTTACCTTGACAGGAGGAGAGAGACGTGCTCAATGTTACATCGAAGACTGAACACAGGACTGCAGAGAGAAAACGAAATGTTGGGAGCATTAAGAATCTATTGAAATGTTTGAATATTTGTTAATGTGGAATGACTGAAACACCCAAGTACAGATTCATTTCAAGTCAAGTATGAATAATCCCACATTGTGCATCCCCCAGTGAATAATATGTTTTCAAAATACCTGAAAATGGTGGGGAAGGTGTCTGCAGCCAGGTGATGGACAAACACCAGATGAGCCAAGCTGGCCAAAGACTCTTTAGGATAACGCACCTCCTCCTCGAGAAAGCCGGGAACCTGCTTTCTCTTCAAGAGAGGCTGGTGCACGAGACCGGCGAGGGACTCCCCAATAGAACCAAGGATGTTCTGCATGACACAGAAAACCACAATTAGCACGATATGCAAGCACGTGAAGAACCGATGATGTATTAGAAACCAGTGATGACACTGTTTACGCGTTAGAAAAATGGTTTTACCAAAATCTCAGTGGCAAAAGTCCTGAGGGGGGACAGAACCAGCGTGTCAGGATCCTTGAGGTGTACTTCCAACAGAGGATGACTCAGACTTTTCATACAGCTGAAGAGGAGACAAACACAAAGTCAGGCTCAACATCATCTGTTTTCAGGAGTCCTGCAGCATTTCTATCCCACGATGTCGGACAATCAAATGTGAGTCTGAGCTGGAAAACTCATTTTTTTCACTCACAACTTCAGAAGTTCTGTCCGCAGCTCATCCTCTTTATCCTTCCTGCCCACAGTCCTGTTTGTGGTCTCGCTCTGGATCTCATTATTCAGCAGGTTATGCCTGACTTCTTGAACAAAAGGTCTGACGAAATCTATCGTGTCAGTGCAGCAACGGCAAAACGAAAAGACATCGTCCTCCTCTTGCTCTTTGGTGTGAGGGAGAGGCAGTTTGGCCATCTGGTCCAGCACGGAGGAAAGCGCCATGCCCAAGGATGACGCCTTACGGCCGCCAAGGCACAACAGCACTGTTAGATGTGGGAATCAGAGAATAGGTCACAATAACAACGGCAGCAAAAAGCAGCCAAACAGCAATATGCAATATCTGTGTAAGAGAAGAAGAAGACGTAGTAAGAAGAGTGGCATTAAAGACTAAAAAGATTCTTTACCTTTCTGTAAAGGCTTCAAGAGCAGATGGAGACTCTCCGCTATCGTTTCAGGATCATCTTGTTCCAGCTGCTCCAACAGGCCGATCAGCAGCTCTTTGGGTCTGCACGTCTGCAAAAAAATCCCTCAAAGATCACCATTAAAATGCAACATTCATCTAGCTTTCATCAGTGATGTTTTAGCTTAAGTCCATGCGTGTAACTCAGGGAAGGATGCTGAGGATCAGATGTATATGCGTGTGTGTGCCACTGACCTCCAGCAGGTGGTTAAAAATGGCCAGACACTGAGGAAGAGTCTTGTCGTCTTTCTTCAGCAGGACCTGGATCAGCGGAGGCAGCAGGTTCCAGCCCATGGATCTCACCATGTCCTGCACGGATGGAGACAGTTACGCAGTTCAGTGTGTGGCAAACCTGTGAAGCACTGAGTGATGTCGGCTTTGGGAAATGTTACCTGATTCTTGTCATCCAGCACAATACTGAGGACCTGCGCGCTGTTTCCCTCCTCAATGCACGTCCGCCCAGCAACCGTGAAGATGTTGTGATCCTCTGTGGTGTAGCTGTCATCTGGAAGTGCCTGCTGCATCAAAGAGCGACAAACAAGTGAGTAAAAATAGAGAAAACAGACATTTTGGCTGATGGCTGACTCTTCCTGAGCTTTGTTCTGCTGGAGGTATTTTCCTGTTAAAAGTGTAAAAAGGGAGTTCTTCCTTCCCACCATCACCAAACCTCATAGCGAATTATCAGATTGGTGGGGTTTTCTGTCTAATACTGAAGTCTCTTTTATAATATAAAGCGTCTCGAGGCGGCTGTTGTTGTAAACTTGCATGCATCCCACAGAGAGACACACAGAACAACCAAAATTAAATGGAAATGAAGAAAAGTAAAATGAAAAGACAAAAAATGACCACAAAACGCAACAAACAGAAGCAAAATGAGCAAAACGAGACAAATAATTTATAAAACAATAGAAATCATCTAGAACCACGGTCATTAACAGGTGGACCACCCCTACGCCATTCTTTACAGGTTCAACCTACTAGATTTTCACGAACCCTTTCTTTTTACTATGTGTCACCTTTTCCTTTGTCTGTATCGTCGTATATACACAGCAGAGCTACTGAAAGGAAATACACAGACCAATGGTGTTCTTAACTCCCTTAATGTGATGCTACTCAGGCAATCTAATGCTTTACTCAGAGGAAGTGTGAAAGTAGACAACTTGGAGGAGAGACAACGAGGCAGAAGCACGAGGAATTAAGTCAGGGAGAGAAGGAGGGTTAAAACTTTGTATCCTCACATACTAATTGCTTCCCTCTCGTCCACCTGTCTCTCTGCTAGGTGATATTTTTAAAGTTGCATTTGATCAGAAACTAATTATTGGTAACATTTATAATAAACAAATCCAACACAGCTCAACTACTCTTAATCATCTAAAAGGAAAGTGGGAAAAAGATTTAAATGTTGAAATCTCAGGGGAAGACCGGCTGAAAATTATAAGAAGGATTTATTCATCTTCAATTTGCCAACGTCATACTGTTTAAAATTGTACATCGACAACACTGGTCAAAGACTAAATTGTCCAAATTTAGACCAGATCTGGATCCTACCTGTGATAAATCTAAGCAGGCTCCAGCCACCCTTCTACATAGCTGCCTCTGTACAACTGTATGCATGTATACGTCTAGAAATTTAAATTTTTTTGTCACCCTGCTTAATTTGACACCCCTCTTTTTTTCCCCTTTAATTCTGGCAGATGGGAGGGTGGGGTTTCAGTTTATTAGCAGTATGCTCCACTGCATGTATGTTTAATTTGTTGTTTGCAATTGTACAAAAATCTCTTTCAATAAAAAGACCTTGATTAAAAAGAAAAGGAGGGTTAAAAGTGAGATGGTTTACATGTGAAATATAGTTTAGGAAAAAAACGAAGAGGGGAAATTCAAAATACAACTTTTCGTTATTTTAAATTAAGCACTTTATTTGAAGAACACTTTTTCAAAAGCTATTATTTGATCGCAAACTTTATTTTACTTGAAACCAAAAAATAGAAAAAAAATTTCATCAGAGAAATTAATAATAAATATTTTTCAAATACTGATGAATTACACTTTCTTTGCTTTATTTTACAGCCAGTTGTTGCCCATATACAGACACTGAATAACTGTTGGCTACTTCAAAATAGACTGCACTTATTATAATTATAATCATGTGGAACTTGATTATATTTTGGATTTGGAAATGTTCTCAAACTGGACCTCCTTAAATTTTAATTGAATAACCCTGATCTAGAATATTCTCTGGTGAGAGACTCAAACTCCACTCCACATCAGGTCAGCTCAATCTGAGGGTGCTTTCTGTCACTGTCAGTGGGTACCAGCATCCAGGTTAGTGCCAGTGACTGTGCCGACATGCTGTTTAGGGAGTGGATATCAGAGTGAAGGAGGGGATGTGGGTTA
Source organism: Benitochromis conjunctus (assembly GCA_015052645.1). Lineage (NCBI taxonomy): Eukaryota > Metazoa > Chordata > Actinopteri > Cichliformes > Cichlidae > Benitochromis > Benitochromis conjunctus. Next base: position 11,615 of record VOQK01019892.1, read on the forward strand.
CAAGTCCCACTGAATACTTACACATCTTTGGACCACCTCACTGAGCTGCTCCAGAGCCATCCCTGCTGTCTTCATACAAGTTTTGTCCTCATGCAGAAGTCCTCAAAAACAAAGGGGACACTTTAAGTATAAAAAAACCCCAGGTCCAAATGTGTTAAGCTCTGAGCCTGTGTGACTGTAAACACAGCAGAGCAGCAGGGATGCTAACCCTGCTCTGAATTAGCCGAACAGTGGCTAGCCAAACAAATTCACCACCACTAAAAGAGCCGCTGATGTAGACGCAAACAGGACGGCGCTGAAGTAGACACCTACCTCAGATCCCCTTTTCTCAAACAGCCCGGTGAAAAACAAGCACACACACCCATACGGCACGCTACGGGCTCGCGGCGCGAAAACTAAATTGGCCGCCTGGGCTTGCCGTAGAAGGAGACACGTCACAGGTCAAAGTTGAAAGCGTAGAAAACAGAAACAGCATGGAGACGGAGGAGAGGCGAAGGAGCGGGGGCTCCAAAAAAACTTCCACAAAGGGTTCGTTAAAAGTCTGTTTTTTTATTACCCAGGTTTTAGAGAGGTGTTTACAGCGCTGCGGAGGGTTACACGGGTTTCAGAGCTCTCACAGCTGGTTTGTGTAGCTGTTCGTTGGTTGGTTGGTAGAGTAACAACATCTCCTCCCCTCAGAGATTCATTTAACTCGTATATTCAAAATTTTTTGTTGTTTGTGAGGCAGGTGGGAAACGAGTCAAAGCACTCACCGCAGAGGAAGAAGCGAGAAGGTGAGAAACCCCTTGCTCCCCAGGACATATCTACTGGATGCTTCAGCTGCACCAGTAATCATTACCAAAATTTGTTGGTTGTGGAGTAAACACAACCACTTCTTCACATGTGTGCTTTGTATCAGGAGAGAGGAGCTGAAGGAGAAGCTGAGGGAGAAGTTGGAGCTGGAGAGGAGAGCTCTGAAGGTGGTGGAGCGGCTTCTGGCCGACAGTGTGACTGAGGACTTCCTCGTGGACTGTGTATGTGTCACAGATGACTTTAGACATGGCACAAGCTTTAGGCAAACCAGGAGATGAAGTCTTCCCTTACTTTTCTCACGCCCTGGTCCTGTTATTCTTACATCACTGCCAAGTCTCTGTCATACTAAACCTGTCTCTTTTATTTTATATTTTTATTTTATATATTTTTTATCTTTACTTCACAGGCCAAGATGATCACCCCAGCTAATTACAGAGATACTGTAGAGGAGAGATCTATTGCTAAGCTGTGCGGTTATCCCATCTGTCCTAATAAACTGGGCAAGGTAAGACCGCTGATATTGCATTTCGTTGCAAATAATCAACATCTGATGACTGAGTCCATGCTGTTGTTCACTTTCTAGATCCCAGCTCAACAATACAAAATTTCTACTAAGACCAATAAAGTGTATGACATCACAGAGCGCAAGGTGAGTCTTTCTACGTGAAACTTTTTTGTTTTTTTACACTTGCCAGAATGTGCTTAAAGACACATTTTTGGTCTTTGCTTCTTTTGTCTTTAGTGCTTTTGCAGTAATTTCTGCTACAAAGCCTCCAAAGCGTTTGAGCTACAAATACCGAAGACACCTCTTTGGGTTCGGCAACATGAGAGGTGTGTGTGCTGCTTCTCACTTCTGTCCTAAATCACCTGATTAATCTAATTGTTGAATATAGTGATGTTCTGTATAACGTCTGTGCTCCCTTTGTCTCTCTCAGTCCTCCTGAAATTAAGTTGTTGAAGCAAGGAGAACGGTGTGTACTAAGTTTAAGTGTTTAGTTTTCCATATTTAGTCTTATTAATAAAAAGACTGATCCAGGGTTACATGTGTTCATTCAGTGGGAGCTCTGGCGAGGAGGTGATGCTGTCTGAGAGGTGTCTAAAAGAGGAGGACATCGAAAACCCTGTGGCTGCTCAGCACGAAGATCTTCACAGCTCTCAGGATCATCCTGCTGGAGGCAGCCTCAGTGATGGCGAACATGAGCAGGACTTCGTCTCCAGCGTGGTCTCCCAGCAGCAGAGACCCCGGGTGCACTGGGGTGACCTGCCCAAACGCTCAGATGAGGACGAGAAAGGGCAACAAAGGAAGTCTGAAACAAGAAAGATAAACACCAAAGAAGGGACTGAAGAAAAGACTGGACCTCCTCAGAGTCAGAATACAGAGGAACAGAGAAGTATGATAGAAGATGAGGAAAGAAAAGAGGCAGACGTGCGTAAAACTGAAGTTACTGATGCTGAAGAACCCAAAGAGCTGCAGACAACACATACTGACCAGGCAGCGCCGCCCGAGAGAGTGTTATCTGAGCTCTCTGGTGTGGAAGAGACTACAGCTAAGATGAGCGTGTGCAGTTTATCGGAGACGGTAACTCACAGCGCTCCTCACTCAAACCCTCCAACAGAAATCGAACAAATTCCTGTCACTAATCAGAGCAGCCATGGCCAGCCAGGACTCAACATCACCCAGGTGGGTATGAGCAAGAGGGGGGCGGTGGGGCTGCGAGATCTCCTGAAGAACCACGCCGAAGCCAAACTTGACACTGTACGGATCAATCTGCTTGAGTGCCTGAAAAACACATTGAAGCAGTGGTGCACCGATGAGACGTTAACGTTCCTGTACGGCTCCGAACACTCCCTGGGTTCTCCCTATGCCGAGGTAAGGGAAGAAGGAGGAAAAGAGGAGGTGGAGGAGTTGGATGAAGATGACCTTGAGGACGAGGTGACAGCCGCCAACAGCGAGGACAAGAAGAGGCCGTCGGCCGCAGCTCCAAACTATGACACGCTGCGAAAAGAGACCCAGGAGCTAGAGCTCCGGGTCAGGGAGTTTTACAAGGGCACGTGGATTCTGCCTGACGAGGAAAAGGAGCCGAATAGAAAGCAGGTGAATGCATGTTAAAAGACTCGCTTTAAGAGTTTGATTTTAAATTAGGTGAGCTCACAGAGTGAGTTTTGTTTTTGAACCCTCCCCACACCAGGTGACAGTCCAGGAAAGCATCGAGGATTCGGTCCTGCCGCTCGTTGATTCTCATGCTCAGAACTTCATCCAGAAACGAATCACAGTGGAGAAGCTCTCCAGCTGGTGCGTGTCTGTTTGTCCTTTATTTCTTGGATGTGGCACACAGAGCTTTATTCATTTCTTTTCCTGGTTTGTCTGCTCAACAGCTTTGAAGGTCCCGTGAACCTCACTACTGCACAGTTTGAAATGGTTGCACATAGTCATGATTTTTGCGATCAGTTAATCTTAATTCTTTGCTCTCTTGTCTTGTTTTGTGGTTGTGCTGTGCAGCCTCAGAAACATTGTAGGTCCACTGCATCTCACCATGAGTGACATCACGACCGACCTGAACAACCTGGTGCGGACGTTCAGGTCAGTACACTACACACTCAGTCTGGCATGTGCTGTCTGCTAGAAAGGGTACACACACACACTCACACATGTGTGTGTTTATATCCTGGTGGGGACATCTCATTGACATAATGCTTTTCCTAGCCGCTTACCCTAACCATCAAAAATGAATGGCTAACCCTGACCCTTACCCTAAAACTAACCATAACCTAATTGTAACCCTGACACTAAAACCACATTTTGAGTGTGAAAAATGCCTTCAACCCCATGGGGACCGGGATTTTGGTCCCCACGAGGGCTGTCAGTCCCCACGAGAACAGTAAACTTCCAATTTTTGGTCCCCACGAAGATGTATATACCCGTCCACACACGCACACTCACAGAGGAGAGGGGAGGTGGGTGTGAGTTTATAGCGGATGAGCTCTAGAAATGTGTCAAAAATTGCTGTTAAATTTAATCATCTTAAGGGAAGGAAATCTAGTGTT
>VOQK01019904.1:13411-24536 GCA_015052645.1 Benitochromis conjunctus
TAACGGACTTCGGGATCTGAACGCTGCTGCCGCCGCTCAACCAGAGCCAGACCCGATGGAGGCCAGCAGCATGGTGGGCGTCCAGAACCAGGCGGAGCCTCAGAACCACCAGACCTGCAAGTACGACCTGCTGAGCAGTGTCCCACGTGAGTCCCAACCTCTAACGCAGTTTCCTGTCACAGAATCAGGGTTAAAACGCCACCACACGTGACGCTCAGTTTACCGTCAAACCAACTCTGATGTCACACTTTAACAATACAGAGCTCAGGGTTACCTGAGCCACGAGGTTCACCTGTGGATTCACATGTGAATCCACAGGTGAACATTAGGGCTGTGCTTTATGACCAAATTCTCATACCCTAATATAAGTCATTTATTATCACGATAATGATTTGTTTTGATGACTTTACCGTGGTGACTGTTGCTAACTGTCATCTAAGGCAATGAAACAACATTGCAGTAAACATTGTGTTTTGTGACAGCATGAAATAAACGAGTATAACATGATCATCCCATATATTTGGTCATATCGCACAGTCCTAGTGAACATTTAGGCAAATAAAAGGTGAGCACTGCAAACTGAAGGTGAATATCAGGGCAAACAAGAGGAAGTGCATTAAAATCCTCTGATGGTTCATCTGCACGTCACCTGCCTGCAGAGAAGCAGGTGAGGGCGTGGCAGGGTCTGTGACACCCTTCAGTGTGACCATCAGTGCAGCGTCTTGTTTGCATATCAGGAGCTATCATAGTAACACATACATAAAAGTCCCCCTTCTGTTGCCACAGTAATGGTCCTGTCTCTCGTGTTGCTATAGTAACAGATCTGGACCTGAAGTTCCAGTACCGGGGCCGTACAATGGGCTCTCTGACTGTCAGTAATCCTCAGGGCTGCCGGCTGTACTACGGACACCTGGAACCAACCCCAGAGCAGGTGGACCTGTTTGGACCCGTCAACCTCCAGCAAGTGCTGTTCCCGGGAACGTCAGAGATTCAGAACGAGAAACAGCGGTTTTACACCGAGGCCTTGCTGGACGTGATGGACCGTGGCCTGATCCTGGAGATCTGGGAGCAGGACATCTACGCCGTCCGCCTTTGCCAGTGTAAGGTGTTCTGGTCTGGACCGGGCATGCCTGAACATGGCCCACCCAACACCATGGAGAGGGAGAAGAAGATCAAGGTGTTCAGCCTCAACGACTTCCTGCAGGGTGAGTTTGGTCCGTGGGTTTGTTGTCGTGCCGCCTGACATGTTCTAACCAACACACATCTGTCCGCAGGGCTGATCCTGTTCCAGAAAGGCGAAGCCCCAAACCCGCCGCCCTTCGAGATCTACTTCTGCTTCGGGGAGGACTGGCCCGACAAGAAGCCCAAAGAGAAGAAGCTCATCATGGTGCAGGTGAGGGGGCAGAGCTTAAACAGGGTGGCTGTGCTGACGGTTTTATAACAAGTCCGAAGACATGAATAGCTCCTCGGTCCAAATGTGTCAGAACCAGAATCACACCTGCTTCGAAACATCTTCATGAGTTCAGCTCCACCCCTCCATCAATGCTCTCACCTGGAATTTATGGTTAGCTCATCCATGAGTCAGTCGGCTCCAGTTCACCTTCACTCCATCATTTACGTCCTCCTGAGCAGCCTCAGTACTTCCTACTGGCTGATGTTGCTGTGAAGAACCTGTCTCCAAACTCCTAACTAAACACCATGACTGAGTCTGAGCTCAGTCCTGCAGATGCCAGGAAATAGTCAGTGTCAGTTCCAATTGGAATATCTTGAATAGGTCTGGTTTAGCTCTGTTCATACATGTGATGCTAGCATGAAGCTGTCGGGTCACCCTGTGACAGCGTTTCCTTCTAAGGGAACAGGTTTGTGCTAATATTTGTCTTCTTTGTTCTGAGCAGGCCTTACCTTCAAATCTACCTTCAGTTCTTCCCCTTCCGTCTTCCTCCTCCACCTCTGACTGAAGTTACCTCTCATTCTTTTCGCTCCCTGAGAAGTCCAGCAGCTGGGCCATTAGCAAGGAGACTCACAGTCTTGCATTTGAAATTAGCTGCCACTTAAAAAGCATCACTGCCTTCATGCTTCCTTCTCTTCAGTAGGGCTAGCTCAGGGGTAGGGAACTCCAGGCCTTGAGAGCCGGAGTCCTGAAGGTTTTAGATGTGGCCTTGATCCAACACAGCTGATTTAAATGGCTAAATTATCTCCTCAACATGTCTTGAAGTTCTCCAGAGGCCTGGTAATGAACAAATCATTTGATTCAGGTGTGTTGACCCAGGGTGAGATCTAAAACTTGCAGGACACCGGCTCTTGAGGCCTGGAGTTTCCTACCCCTGGGCTAGCTAGAAGCTGAAGTACTGCTACTGTGATTAACACACGCCCACGTTTGCTCCGGCCCACTTTACTGTTGAGTACAGACACCACAGATAAAGCTGAAGTAACGAGCCTCTTTAAATGCAGGTAGTTAAAGTAAAAAAAAAAAAAAATACTCAAGTAAAGTACAGATACCTGAAAATTCTACTAGTACGGTAACAGAGTATTTGTACTTTGTTACTTTCCACCTCTGTACATCAGTGTATTTCTTGCTACCTCAGAGGTCTTTCTGTTTCTGTGCAATTTGTTCAAAGAGGTAACAGATACATAAATGTACATGTGAACATAAAAGTGAGGTCGGAGGTCAAATGTGACATGATAGTCTTGCTTTCTACATGTTGTTGACACACGGCACACACGTAAGATTCTATTTTCTTCGCACAAAGCACAAACCCGATTCTTTAGTAAAATGTTGAATATCTGTTCTGCAGCCTCACCTGTACACCTGTCTGTAGGTATGCGGGTAAACACATGTATGAATAAGTCCCTCCAAGTGTGTAGTCTTCCCTCCACACCTGTTCCTCTGTGCACTTCCTGTTTTTAGCCCCCTGTTAGGAATAAAGTTTCACTGTGTGTGATGCAAACACAAAGGCCCGGTCATCTTTCAACCTCTTGATTGCCTCATATTACACACCTGTGCATGTCTCACGGTGGTTTTCTTGTCCTCAGGTGATTCCTGTGGTGGCCCGGATCCTGACAGAGATGTTCTCCGGAGAGCTGAGCTGGTCCACGGACAGCATCCGGCTGCAGATCTCAAACCCTGACGTGAAGGATCAGACGGTGGCGCAGTTCAAAGAGTTGCAGAGACTCCTGCAGAGCCAAAACATCCAGGGACCCTGGACCCCCACCGTCCCCTGAACCAGGGGCCCCGGACACCCCCACTCGAACCCGACCTGCAGACCCTGCTTAACTGCACCTTCTCCGCACAGTAGGAAACCCTGACTGGAGGGACGGTGCAGCTGTACAGAAACTGAACATTTAAGACAAACGGGTGGAGGTCTGCAGGGGTATTTCCTGTTCTGTTGTCATGCCGACACCTTTCTGGGAGGTTTCTGTGTTCAGATTTCAATAAAGTCCGCTGCAGTATTCTCACACCAGGTGTGCTTTTGTTTTTAAACCAGGTAACAGGTCCAGGAGGCCTGAGAGGGTTAGACTCTGCTTCAGTGTTTACCTGTTCAGGTAAAACCTGAAGCATCAGTTTAAATCCACTAAATCAGCAAGCCAGTGTTTGATGCCTGAGTGAACCTGCAGGTGTCTGCTTTTGGGCTGACTAAATAAGAATTGAATTTTCAGTAGTTTCAGTCTTGAAAAATACACCGTATACCTGAACCTCCCTGCTCACCTGACCTGCAGCTCTGCCATCAGTATGACCTGTGTCTGTTTACATCAGTGATAATAAAGTTTTTTGTATTTTGAATAAAGACAATGACCTCTGACCTCTTTAACTTACACACCTCACCAAATTATGGAAAACATCATCAGGTAAAGGACAGGAGTAAAGGAAAGGTGATAAGGACTCAGGAAAAGAGATGCTCGGCCTGCAGAGGATCTGACAGATGAACGTCACACCTGACTATCTACCATGTGGGAACTACAACCTCCTCGCCTCCACAGCGTTCATGGCTCTGTGGTTCATTGCAGGTCGAATAAACGAGGAGCATGGACGACTCCATCGTCTAATTATAAATCAGACGATTCAGCATTGCTCAGAGGAACGTCGACTGTTTCACGTCTGAATGTCACAAACGTCACAGAGCACCTTAAGTCAGTAACAGCACCTACGTGACCCTGGGGTCCCTCTGGTCAGTCACGTTCAGGTGCGGTCAGCGGTTTGAGTCATCGATCAGTTCATAGAGCTGTAACAGGAAGTAGTTATAATTCCAGCTGGGATTTTAATGAACATCTTCACAATCTGAGTCAGTGAACGGGCTAATGGTCGTCACTATGAATGATGGGACGGCGTTTTGTCCTCCCCTTCATAAAGGATGCTCCAGGGTCTCCTCTGCTAAAGCTGGTGATAAAGGAAGCACTGGGGCTTCTTTCCTCGGGGCTCGCAGACTTCAGCTTCTGTCAGTTGGTTTGAGAATTTCCTGCCAGAAGCCGCTCAGACGCTCCCCTGAGGTCTGAGGACAGGAAGAGGAATTCAGTGAGCTCCAGGATGTGGTCTAGACTCTGAGCGGGTTCAGGTCTGACTCACGGATTTGTTCCTGCATGACGGTTTAACTGCGCTTACATCACACCTGTGACGCATGTAAACAGAGCCTTCTGCAGACCAACAGCTCCACATACAGAGAAGCTTTCTCCACCTTCTCTGTACAGTAACATGAGACCTGGAACGCTGCAAACCATCAGCTCACTCACGCCGTCCGATGATCAATAAAGCTGCTGCACTACCTGCGCGAGTCTGTAACCAACCTTGGAGCGTCTGTGACAGAAGAGCAGAAAGATTCTCTCCATTTGACTTCAAGGATTTCTGTGATGAAGGTTTCTTTTATTTTAGACAGCCTCCGCACCCTTCTGAGCAGATTCATCAGGTAGCCATGATGATGGAGGGAACATTGACCTCATTCCTCCCAACACCTGTGAACCTGGCTACCAAGCAGCTGTCTGACCAATTGGCCCAGGTGAGTCAGGTGACACAGGTGAGTGAGGTGACAGTAATAACAGAGACACTAGATGAGCAGTTTTTTTTTTTATTTGTTTACAACAAGGCTACATCACCGATGATGTCATGGTGTCAGTCTCTCCGCCTCATTACCCAGAGTTCACTCTGTTTCACTTTGTGGAAGAACAACTAAAATTCAACCAAAGTTAAAAAGGTCAAAGGTGACGCCAAATCCTCCCGCAGCACGCTGCAGCCAAGAGCATCATGGGAAATCTTTTGGCTCCTTTTATGGCACGGACAAAAAAAAAAACACCACGACCAAAGTCCAAAAATAAATCTCTAAAAACTGTTGACCAGGCACATCCTCCGATTCACGACCGCAGCTTCCTGACCCCGCCCACCTGCCGGACCCAGCCCCGCCCACTCACCACCTGCTGCAGGTGAGGTCAGGTGAGTTCAGGTGAGCTGGGATGGACTCATTCTGTCCAATCAGTCTTCAATCTGTCAGTCCTTCAGAGTGAGCCGCCCTGTTCACATTCGAAGTCCTTCATCATCTTCATCCCTTTGGATCCTCGTCTGCAGAAGCAGATTATTGCCGTCACCTCTGAATGCTCGTCAACAAAAGATTTACCTGGGGGAAAAAAAAAAGAAGTCTTAAACACATCAGAGAAGCAAACAATCTGTGGCTGAACACCCACCCGAGTGTACCTGAGAACAGGCTCACCTGGCGGTGTGAGAAGGCTGCAGCTATCGAAACAGTCTGGTGAACTCTCTGATGGCCCAGCACACCTGTTTACACTCCTCAGCGCTGCAGAACAACAGATGTGAGGTTATCCACTTGTCACTTATGCAGGTGTCCCGCACACTGAACTTTATTAAAAACATTGAACCAGATCATGAGATCAGGAAAAAACTCCTCAGGTGGAAGAGGTTTTTACCTGTGCAGATGAGCTCTTATACATAGTGTTTTTCCTGCACCTGAAACCTCCCAATCAGGTCTGGACAAGTCCAGACTCGCTCAATCCAGACTCCAGTTTGTTTGCGTTCCACCGTCAGACAAGCGAGTCTTGACAAAACCTGCCATGCACCTCAGGCACTTTTACCTGAACGCCTCACAGTCAGCCACGTCTGTCCCTGAACTCCTCACACTCGGACACACCTGTCCCTGAACACCTCACAGACATGACTGACTCCCCTGAACATAGTGTGAGTTTCATGCTTTACTCATGACCTGACTATTACTTGCCCTTGAGAGACAGACAGTAGAACACCTTGTGATGCCTCACCTGGTGACCTGTTTATGGAAGTCAGTCAGCTGTTTGTGGGTGACTGTCACGGCGCCGCCTGACGTCTCCTTCGGTAAACCTTTCAGGGCGCTCTCTAACCAGCGGCAGAATGTCTGCGACACAAGGACACAATCATCAGCACCTGGATTCACCTGACCCCCCAGCACGCACACAAGTTTGCGAGCCTGACGAGATACTCACCGGCCGGTCGAACACCATAATCTCCCACAGCACCTCGGCGACGTCGGGCAGCGTGTACGGCGGCAGACAGAAGCAGCACGAGTGCATCAGCTGAGTGACGAGCTGCTGGCCATGCTGCTCCATGGCCTGACCAATCAGACGCTTTCTCACCTCGAAGTCCTCCTCATGCTGCAGACACACAGGTGTTAACATGAAGCAGACACATGTGACACTACTGCAGTTTACGGCACAGTTCCATTGGACTCACGTCGTTGGCGACTCCCGTGTGGATGAGGTCTCGCACAAACTTCATCACGCTGCAGTTGGCGTCTCGGTGGTCCAATGAGGTGGCAGCGATGGCGCACTGGATGATGTGAATGATTATGCTGCTGCTGAGCAGTGTGACGGGACTTCGCTGGACGAACCTGAGCAGACAAGGACGGCGGGTGAAAACGGGCAGAGCTACGGGGCATGAAACCACCTGGTTCAAACGGGCGGAGCTTCAGACTCACCTGGTGGCCAGCCTAAACAGGTCGTCCACAGTGTCGGGGTGATTCCTCAGACCGTTTGGCTGCTCCAATAGCTGGAAGGTTGGCATGCAGAGAGCCTGAGGAGGAGGAAGACACCACCGCCATCATCATCACTGATGACCAGCTCAGTGAGCAGGTAACGGAGAGGCGGAGCCTCAGTGCCCAGCTGTACTCACCTGTAGCATGTCGAGTAGTCCCTGCCGGCAGCCCTCCTCCATACCGTACTCGTCCACCAGGATACTGCCCAGGTACAGGAAGCAGGAGTGTGGATACACCTGATACACGCCCACCATCTGACAACACACACGTGATCGTTTCCATGAAAACAAAAACAAAACACTGCATCATCAGGGATCACAGATTCTCTCCAAGCCAATCAGAATTGCTGACAGTTCAGTCACAGCGCCCCCTGGAGGCTGGCAGACTACTTTGGATCCGTTCACAGATGATTATTTTGTGTGTGAGACATTTCTACAACACTCGCTTCACTCAAACTTCATCTGATTGATTAGTGATTGACTACATCAGGGTGCACATACTCAAAGCTGATTGGAGCAGCTCTGATCAGCTGTTCTGGAAGCTCAGAGTTTATTTTTAAACTCAGAGTTTATTGAACCTGCTTCCTGCTCCCTGTCAGATATGAGGTCTCACCTGTGTGACAAGCGGCTGCAGCAGGGAGGCGGAGCCTTTCCCGACACAGCGCACAGCGAACCTGAGGCAGCGACAGCAGCGCTCCACAATGCGATTATCAGCCTGATGAGTGTTCAGAGTCTCCGACAATACAGGCCAGATCTGCAGGTGAGTCAGATGACCAAAGGTATCTATCACATCTATTCAAATCACTCTATTCAAATCAGACTTCCAGGTGAGCACAGCTGTGTTACCTCCTGAATAACTTTCTGACATGGGTGAGTCTGTCCGTTCTCGACGATCGGGTTCGTATGTCTGCAGAGAAATGATGCGTCCACTGTCAGCTGTTTCAATAAAGTTATAACAGAGGTAAACAAACAGGTGAACTCACCTGAAAATCACGGCCAACCTATCGAGCCACACGGTCGGATCAGCCGATTTACCGTTCGTGGACTGCTCAGTCAGAAGCTAAAACACAAACAAGTAAACACATAGGTAAAGAAACACACACACACAAGTAAACAAACACACACACACAAACCCCTCTGACCTTCTTCAGAGCAATGACCTGAACAGCACACAGGTCGCTCAGACACTCTGCGATCTTCTCCAGAGGAAGTCGAGCCAGCACCAGGGCCGTACCTGTACAGGTAATAGTACACTGATGTGATTACACATGAGCATGCTGCATCTACACCACTCATGAGGATAAACCTGTGCCAGAGATTTCATTTAACCCTTCTACCTTCTAAATGTGACCACAGGTATCTGATGATGTCACGGCAGGTACAGTACAAGTATGTGATGATGTCAGTAGAGGTACCTTTGAGCAGGCCGACGGCAGCCTCTGTGGACAGGGCGAAGGAGTCCAGCGAGCGAGCGATGTCCAGCAGCCCATGGAAGTGCTGAGCCATGTGATCTCTGCACACGGAGCAGATGTTGTGGATTGCCTTTGCTGCCGCAGATGCCAGCGGTTTCTCTCGCAGACCTTTCATCAGGTAGTTCAACACTGAGTCTGACAAGAAATACAAAAGATTAATCAGTAGGCCCAGATGCAACTGTGGAGTTACGACGTCCTGAAAGGCAAGGAAGGTAAAATATGGCTGACTGCATCATCGAGACACTGCCATCGTTCAGATCATTCCTCCGTACCAAGGAATCTGGGGTTCCTGTCGACGACCTCGCTCATCTCGCCGACCAGCTCGATACTGGTGTATCTCACCGCCATGTGGACGCTCTCAGGAAGTAACACGATCTGCTGCAGCACCTCCGTCAGTGTCGGGTTGTTCTCCCTGAAATCCGACATGGAGAACACGTTTACCTGCTGAACGTGCCTGAGAGAACTTCCTGTGGCAGTGACGCAGATACTCACGGGTCGACACTCTTTGCGATGGAAGCCATGATGAAGAGAACGGCCTCTGTGACCTCCCAGGGAGGGTTCCCATCCTTCAGCGTGGAGTACAGCTGAGGAGAGGAAGTAATGTTAACTAAAGGTGAAACAGACACCACCTGTCAGCCTGAAACCACCTGAGGATTGGTTACCTGAGCGAAGCACTCCATGGAGCCAACCAGGAAGATGACATCTTTAACAAGGTCAGACACCCTCATCCGGAACTCGCCAAAGTCGTCCGTGTCCTCCGGTATTCCCTCCTGTGGATGGAGAAAGATTCAGACTAACATTTCGTGACCTGAACACCTGAAGCCGGCACAGGTGATGCTACCTGTAGAGTGGGGCCAGAGCTGGAAGTCTGACAGACACTGATATTTTAGTTTGTTTGTGTTCCTGACTTTACATTCAAACTGATTCACTGATTATTGATAACTCACAGTGAACACACTTGTGTGCATTATTCTGGAACGTCACCATGGAGACCACGAGGAGAGGTAATACAGTCAGGGTTCAATTTACAGCACTGTGTTCAAACTCAGCATCATAAAAACTTTACTAAGGATGATCTGAAGCCAGACTGCAGCATGAAAAGGTTCAGGTTCTAGTTCTTACATGATCTGGATCGAGCTGGCAGTGCCGAGCCAAACAGTGCAGAAGCCTCTGGATGTACGGTCTGAAGATGCCGTGCAAAGTCGGGTCGTTGATTTTGTACAGGTGTTCTCCAAGACGGTACCAGAAGTTAAAGGAGATCTCCACCACCTGGAGCACAGAGAACAGAATCACACACAGAGAAATTAACTAAGACCAGACAGGCCGACATCCGAATCAGAACACACAGGAGCATCATATGCCATGCCATGGGGTGTGTTCGTACCTCGTACTGGGGGTGTCCTGCACAGATCAGCAGCAGCTCCAGGGTCCTCAGGTCTCCCATGCCCTGTCCTGGACTCCTGACCGTGGTCTCCAGGAAGGTCTCGCAGAGCTCTGTGAAGATCCTGCAGTAGTTCAGCACTCTGAAGATGAGAATTGAACATGCGTGTTACTGACAACATGTAAACACCACATGAATGCCGCAATCAGAATCAGATCTGTCCTCACTTGTCCAGATCTTCTCGGGCCACTGCCATGTGATAGGCCGTCTCTAGCGTCAGGACGCCCTGGAAGAGCTGCAGTGCCAACGCCACATTGGTGTCCACGTTTTCTATGGCGTAGAGCGCAGAGCACACGCAGTCGGAGGACGCCTCGTGGAGGTTGGTAGATGTTTCATCCCTCTGCTGTGGAGACAGTTTGAGGAAACATAGAAATATTCACACAATACCTGACAGAGGCTCGCATGATCATCGCATCACTGACTTTGCTGCCGCTCTCACACTTACCAGGACCTGGAAGAGCACCATGAGCAGCTGGTTGCTCGCCATGAAGTTACTGTCAAGGACACCCAGGTTGAACCAGCTGCCCAGACAGCGAAACACCTTAATAAGCATCTTCTCGTCGTTCCCTGTTTTCTCCACGCAGCTCGTCTGAGGACAAATAAAGTCAGAGTCCTTTTTAAATAAAGATGAGTGACATCATCAGTGACATCTCCAGTTTTAGAGTGATAACGTTTTCTGCCACATTATCGTTTTGGTTTTATTACTAGTCACACCCCTACCTTAATGACAACATGCAGCTAATGTGGCTATCATGTGACAGTTAAACAACCACCAGCCCGGTTAACAGATACGATCAACATTCAGTGGTGATCAGACAGAAGCATTACTGAGTGTCTCACCAGCAAGGTAACCACGGTGCTTGAGTAGTACGCTAGGTCCTCGATGATCTCCGTCCTCCGATTCGCTCCGATCCTCAGCGAGCGGCTGTGAACTTCCTCTGGCAGCACGGTGAGGATCTCTATGAGGAAGGGCATCGAGCTGATGTCATTGTTGTACCTGAAAAGGGGCGGAGCCAGAGGAACAGGTGAGTCACTGACCAGCTTCAGAGAAAACATTGTGTGAGTCGATTTTGTGAATTCTTACTTTTCTATCAGTGTATGAACACATCCTTTCCAGGACGCCATCTGCAGGGCGAGGTCAGCGATCGCCAAAGCCAGCTGAGGAAGAGTGTGATGAAGGCCTGAGTCACTCAGGTAAAAACTCTCACA
>VOQK01019907.1:1663-20897 GCA_015052645.1 Benitochromis conjunctus
AAAAACTAATATTAATAACAGTAATTATATTTGAATGCTAATTTGGGGTGACGGGGCGTTGGGAAAGGGAGTTCCAGGCCAGAGGCAGTTGAGAAACTCTGATTTACAGAGAGGGAGCGATGGAGAGCCAAAACTTTAAGCTTTGTTCGTTTCATTTAGCTCAACGTTTGCCCCACACTGACTCCTAGAGGCAGAAGTTATGTGTTGTCACACTGGTGGTAGAGTTCCTTTGTATTGTCTTGATCTATCTATCTATCTTGTTCACAGTGTATTTACTGTCACATTTTCCTCCGTTATTTGAGATGGAGCAGCTCTTCCCTCCTTGCAGACCTGATCTCCCTATTTTAATGTGACACCCGAGAGAACACTTTTTTTGGGGGGGGGTTGGGTTTTGTTGTTGTTGTTCTTTTTGGTGTCTCTCTCCTCCTGTGCCTTTATTGAACTTTTTAGCTCTTTTAGCTCTGTTCAGGCTGACGGCACTGCACCTGCAGCCTGCCGGGCACAAATTAAAGTCAGTTAAGCCAAGAAATAACACACATGTGAATGCAGAAATAAATGTAGGTTGATAAACAGCATCTTAGAGCTTATGTGGGGTGGCCTGTGTTTCTTTAATGTTATTATTCAGGCAAAAAGTAGTTACTGTCTATTAGAGTCAATTCTTCCAGTGGTTACATGCAGAGCTTTGCAAGTTCTCTATGTGATGTCATCAAAAGCTACACAGTGGATGACATAAATAAACCAAGAAACCCAGCAAACCAGCAATTTTAGAGTAACGTTTCCTTTTCAGGTGCCTGCACTTTGTATTATGTAGCCGACTATTACGTGTCTGATAAGTATGCTGTCTATATATATATATATATATACACCAGTTTTTCTTGATCAAAATCAAAATATCATTTAATTTTCCATTTCTCTACTTAATCTTTGCCTTTAAGACAAATTCTCTAGTGCACTCTATTGCTTCCACTATTTCAGTATCCTTTTATTTGGGGAACTGCATCTGTGAATAATTGATTGGATTGAAGGCAGATATTAGCTGTGACAACTATATTATTCTGCATTATGCTTTAATGAAGGTAGGTACTCTCCAAAGTACAATAAACTGTTGTAAATTTGATACACGTCCCAGCTGGACATAACCTGTCATCTTATAACTACTCATCACACTGTATCTCTTCATTAGATTCATGTATAAGAAAAGAGAGGTGTTCGTGTAGAGAGACATGGTGTGATTAACCCCTGGTTGATACTGTAATTTTTTAAGTGGATCATATATACTGTATAGTATTGTCATGCATTTTTGTTTCCATCGACTCAAACGACTTATTAACACGTACTGCTTACATTATTGTGTTTATTACAATAAAAGGCAAAAGAAAGAGCACACAACACTCACAAACTATTAAGGGCTTTCAAAAATTTTTTACAACAATCAGAATGTTTTGCTGCTTTTGCAAAAAATGTTTTGAAATGAAAATTTTGTAATATTTTTTGAACCACTGTGATTTGTATAAAAATAATAAATTCAAAAAGAAATGTAGAGAAAAGTTGGGGGTTTTTTTGGTTTTTTTGCCATTTCAGTATTTTAATGTTTGACATGAATTTTATTAAAACTATTAATCTTTTGCTGTTTCCTGGAATGGACATCATTGTGAGTCTTTCTTTTTTTGTTTGTTTGTTTGTTCTCATTATAAAGCTCCTCAGTGGATTTCCAAAATAAAGAGGATTTTTTTTATATTTAGAGTCACTAAGACTGATGCAGAGAGAGAGAGAGATAGTGTATTGAGATTTTCCCAACAACCATATTTAGGGTTTACAGGGAATTGTCCCAGAAAGATGGCAGGTCTCTGGGTCTGAGGACAATGGATAGACTGCTTTGAACCGATAGGAAGGAAAATGAAATTACCACTAATTATAACCAAGTTACGCAGAAGAGCATCTCCGAACACAAAACATGTTGAACCCTGAACCAGATGGGCTATGACAGCAGAAGCCCACACCCAGTGGCAGTCCTTTCTGCTAAGAGCAGGAAATTGAGGCTACAATTGGGTTAAAAAAAAAAAAGGCTACATGCTCACTAAAATTGGACAATAGCATTTTGTAAAAATGTTGCCTGGTCTGAGTTTCAGTTTATGCTACGCCATTCAGATGCAGCTGCTGGACCTTTAGCTAGCAGATACACAGTGTGACAAACTCTACACAAACAGTTTGTGTGTTTGCTGATGTTTGTTGAGCTGATGGAAATGTTGCATTTGAAATTATTTGAATTGAATGTGCTAAATGTTTCCAGCACTTTTTTGACTCTATGCCACAAACAGAGGTTCAACTCAGAACTAACAAGGTAATAATAAACTGACTGGTACCACTATAACTGAAGCCTGGAGGGTGAACCTTTATTTAAACAGTGAGGGCTGTCCTCAAATGAGACTGAGCAATACAAAAAACAGATCATTTGGAAATGAATTGATGACCATTTTAAACTAAAGTTTTTATTTATTATTTTTTAATTGCCAGTTTTTTTTTAAATGATACAATCATCTGAATCAAGGAGGATTACGTCATAGTGCTCCATAGTATTAACTAATCTGATGCCCAGTGTATTATTAAATACATAAATAGTGCTGGGGCTAGAGTAACATGGTTTTCCACTTTTCTTTCCTTTAATGTGATGTTCCCATTGTAAAGATTTCACATAGTAACAGCTTTATTTTAAGGAAACAGAGTTCCAGTATTCTGTTTCCAAGTGTTCAAACCTTTCCTTTCCCAAAACCGATGCATTATGATATAGATAAATGAACACTAGAGTAAATTCTAGAAATTTTGCTATAAAAAACTGAAAATATTGCATTATTAAATTTGAAAAAGCAAAAGAAACCTTAAGCCGTTTCTTTCACAGCCCTTTGTCTGAAGCTTTGAACGTCAGTTTGGTGCACACGTGCCACCTAGTGGAAAGACACAAATGCACAGTTTTAATAGAAGAAGACAAGAAAGAGGTTATTGATCCACGCCTTATCAGAAAGAAGTCAACTTGAAAGTAATAAAATCGTTTTGTATTTTGAAGAGTCGTAAAGTTTAAATCATAATCAAGAAAAAAAGAAGTGTCTGCTTTCTGGAGTTTCCGGCACAATCTTCCATTGAAGGCTGAAATGTGTATTGATTGATGCCAGCACTTTCTGAAGCAATGACTTTATAGTGTAACAGCTAAATTTAGTCCACTAAATACCTGAAATTCTGCCCAACATCCATTTATTATCTAAAGTATTTTTGTGTCTTTAAAACGTTCTATGAAAGAAAGACAGCGGCTGTCATTAAGCAGACCCCTGAACAAGCATCATCAAGATCA
This sequence comes from Benitochromis conjunctus, assembly GCA_015052645.1. Classification (NCBI taxonomy): domain Eukaryota; kingdom Metazoa; phylum Chordata; class Actinopteri; order Cichliformes; family Cichlidae; genus Benitochromis; species Benitochromis conjunctus. Next base: position 5,007 of record VOQK01019907.1, read on the forward strand.
AGACGATGTGAGCTGAGGCTTTTAATAAAGTCTGGTTAGGGATCACAGTAAGCCACAGAAACATGTTTAGTGATTTGGCTGATGATCTTTAACTTTCGTGACAAGAGGACGCCGTGATTGCAGGGAGCGATATTTCCACGTCCATTTGCAATCCTGATCTGTGCCTGCGTGAGTGCGTGTAAGTTACAATCACAGCCTTTTAAAACGCACCAGTCAAGCTGTCTACCAACAAACTTTTAACAGCCAATGACGTGCATCAGTTCTCCTTTCATCTTCTTATAAAACGAAGGAACTTATGAGCTTTTTGCAGCAGCAACCTCAACCTCCACGGTCACCAGCGTCAATCTGAACACTGATTACAGACCTTTATGGTGCGTCAGCTGTGGGTTGTGTTCATATTTCCCACAAACTTTGCCCCTGCTTTTGCACCACAGCATCACTGAGCACTACTCTGGAGTCACAGACATGTGCTGACATCACCACATCTGGCTCGCATTTCCTTGGCTTCTCCTGCAGCAGATAAGATGAGATGTATTTAAAGCACAATGCATTGCTGTACAGTGGAGAAGAGCACAAACTGATTGAATTGGGTGTTCACCTCAACTGCTTGTGCACCAAAGGTTATAACCTGATCATATGCATATGTAAGCTGTGTTTACAGTTTGCAGACAACTACAGACTGTTTCTCTTTGGTACCACTCACTTTTTGAGTCTTTCGTTGACCCCTTGCCAACTTCTTGAGAGATGTTGCTGCTAATATGTTTCTTGAAAAAGCAAAATGCCTCAGTAGAAACATTTGATATGTTTTTTATGTTCTATTGTGAATCAAATGTGGGGTTTGGTGCGTTTAAGCTTTTAAATATTCAATGACGCTCTTACACACAAACAGGCACATTATATTAAGATTTTTTTTTTTTTAAAGTAGAAAAACCTTTAATACCAAATGCACCTAATTTACTTACAGTGATTGAGTGATGGCACATTCCTCCTCAGAGTATGTTTCATTTACATGATGTTTGTCTAGCTCTCCCCAAGGTCTGCTTCTTAGACAAAACTCCCACCCCCGCCCAAATTCCTAAACACATCTTCAAATCAGGGCCAAGTTTATGAAACGTATATCATTCTCACACTGTCGTCTAGGTTAAGAGCTATTTTATTTCGGCAAGCAGTCATGGAAATCAATTTTAAACAAAAATGTATGGCCTCTATATATCCCTGCAAAGCCCTGTCATTTGTTTAGGCTTGACTCACAGTACTGTCCAAAAGTCCTAAGCCACCCCGTGATTCCTTCGATTTTGGTCCCAGAATGCTTTGTTGATCTACGCATCATCCAAACAGAGAAAAGACACTTGACTCAAGGGATGAAGCAGTTCAGTGTCCACAGATAGCAGACAACTTAGCAAAGAACCATTTTTAAATTGTATCTTTGGGCATTTTGTTAGTATCAACTTGACACAAAGACACCTCAGTTTGACAGAAATAAAATCACATTTTTGCACTAACAAGGTTATTCACAAAGACTTATTAGCCAGATATTTGGCTTGACTTGGCAAATGAGGACAACAGAAGAAGTAGCAGCCCTAATAAATATCTGTATGTACAGCAGATGAACAGCATCCACAGCAGACAGTTGCATCTAACCCTTCAGTTCATTCATCAGCTGTTCACTGAAGTATGGTCAGTGAAATGGTCTCACTGGAAGGATGTGTGTCAAGAAGCCATTCTTGGGGATTTTTGGGAAAACCATTCTTCATCACTATCAGCCTCGAGAACTATTCCCAAACACTTCTCAAAGAAACTACAAGATAGCTTCCTAAGTAGAGTTCAGGTTGTGTAACTCATTCCTAGTGATATAAAGTGAAGAGAAAACAGCAGGTCAATATGGAAAATTGCTTGTTTTTAGTCTTTGGAAAAGTGAGAATGTGATTTAGAAGTGAACAAAACACATGCATGGACATTTAGATTCACGCACACATTTGTGTTCACACTGAAGCCCAGGGGAAAGATATCTCAAGGTTGTTGTGAAGGCGCATAGTTGAGTAGTGACCTCACCTTGAAGCACGAAGAGAAGACATCCAGATTCACAGAACATATGCAGAGCTCTGTCTCTAGTATTCTCTCTTTTTCTCAGACAAGCAACAGGTACATTTTGCTGAAAACGCTCTCTTTTCTTTTGTTATTTACTTAGCTCATAAAACTCGCCAGGTACCTGAATCGACCTCACTTATCTTTTCATGTTACGTGGTGAGAGAGAGAGATTCTAAACTGTCGTGTATCCGCTGTAATAATAAAAATAATAAGTAGAATAGGAACAAGCATAAGAATAGAAAAACACAGATAAAATTCTAACCTACTAATGCAGTAGTTCAAGCACACTCAAGCACCTGATGAACACTTATCAGACACCCTTTGAAGTTGTGAAACATTCGTCAGAGAAAAAGACGAACTTCTTGAACGACTTTGCATGGACAAGCTTAATGCACTTAATGATTTGCATGGAAAATGGGATCATATTCAGCAAGGTCTGACTTGTATGAAATATAGCGCAAAGGGAAGTTAAAAGGTTGGAGACATGCCTGCAGCTCTTATTGTAAAAAAAGTAAATTTACAACACAAGGCTGTATTTATGACATGAACAGAAGATTTAAAATCATTGCAAGTGTACAGGCACTCATAAACTGGCAGCACGCTATTGCACATGAGTGGGCATGCAGGTCCTTACCTCTAAAAGTGTTCCGTCACCGCTAATGCGAAACATGTTACTCCTGAAGTATAGAAAAGCGGGTGGAAAAAAGCTCAAGCTGTGACCCCTTAACTCCAAATGCATCTCTAACCTTTTCACACCGTCCATCGGGTCGAAGGACACATAAACCTGCCACGCAAGCCTTGATACACTCCAGGAGAGATTTCGAGCTATCCGTGACTACATGTAATGAACTCTGCTTTTTAGTGGCAGAAATTTGTTTTGCTTTCTGTGTTATGTAATTATAAGCTAGTGGAAAAGCCTGTGATTTTGCAAAAAAAAGAGACACATCCATGAGTGGAATCTGAATTAAAGACTAATGCAAGAAACTCTTAGAGGATGTTATTGTGACTGGGCCACTCAGCACTTTGTCACTCACACTTAAACTATTAGTTTAAGGAGACCAATGGGTTTAAACTTTGTCAGGAAAGCAGGAAACTGAACAAAAGGTCTGTCACAACTGGATAAGAAGTTTCAGTAAAAGAAGAGAAAATCCCCATTAGCTGTTACCCACGCACACACACACATGCAAATCCCCACTGGACATACAATCATCTCCAACAACAGCTGCCTCCGCACCCAAGCAGAGGAAATGCCAAGGTTTTCTGAACTGGAGCATAACAGCATTGCAGTTCACATCCACGCTGAAGAGCTGAAAGGCTGGACGGGCAGGAGAGCCTCTAATAGCAGGAAGTTGTAACAATAATAGTGGTATGGGGATGTCATGCCCCCTGTCCTTGTGTCATGCAAATTCTAGCCAAAGAAGCTGAGTTTGAGTGTGCTGCTTGCTGAAACTAAGGATTTGATGCAGGATTTGTAGGGAGATAATTTCTCATTAAAAAAGTGACAGAGTGACATTTCACAGTTAAAAGGTATCATATCTAATGTGTATCAGTATTTTACCTTTTATTCAAATGATGGCAACAACGCTATCCTCTATCAAACAAGCCCTCTCTCATCTATATGCTTAAAGTTATAGACCTGTTAACTGCTTCTCTGACCGTAAAGCAAAGATTATACCCCAAAGAAGAGATGAAAATGGAAACGTTTTGCCTTACAAGGAAGTTTTTTCATCAGTGATTGCAGTGACGGTGTCACGTCATATTCTCAAAAGGATTACTCAGCCATTTCAGGTCTAACCTTAGCAGTGAATAACACTACAAAGCATATTAAATGTTGGGGGGGGATGACACAAAGTTGAAATTTATGCGGTCATACCTAACCTGAGCCTGACACATCAGAACATAAAAACCTGTGACTTTTATCCTCTGCATCTGTCCTGGATTACCTAAGAATGGCTGCTAAGTAAATTAAAGGGCTCAGGAACATTCCCATAATCCAAGATCTTAAACTCCTGTGCCACTGACCCAAAGGCAAATACCACTGTGTGAGTGTGTGTGCATGCACATCCATTTGTGTGTTTGCACGTCTAGAGGGAGTGCCTTAGAGTTCACAGCTTGTTTTAGTGTGCATGTGGGAGCCTGTGCATGAATGCATGGCAGTGTGTGTATTTATGAGCTTGTGGACAGTTTATGTGTGTATGTGAGTGTGTGCGTCCCTGGTTGGGCAGCAGCTGAACAGGCCCCTAGCAGCTAAATACTGAAACAGTGTCCTCTGCATTTTTTAATATAATGCACAGCCTGCTTCAGACTCAGTTCCCATGAAATTGCTCCTTCTTTGGCTTATTGAGAGATTGCCTTCACTGTAAAATGCTTCTGGAGAGTTTGCCAAGGACCAGAGACAAAAGAGAGACAAAAGAGGCTGCTCCACTCCCCCATAGCCCCTCAAAACATCAGAAATTCCCATTGTGTTTCGTTTTTATTCCCAATTTTGTCAACAAAAACATTATAGCGAGGGGAAAAGACAATTAGAACAAAAATAATTATGTTTATTGAATTGCTTCAAGCTGTGGTTCATCAGTTAAGTAATAAGTTTCGTCAAGTTGCCTAGTTATTAAATTGGGAAATGAAAACGTCTCTTTGTTTCGCGAACAGTGCAGCTCAGTGGTAGTATTCCTCTGCTGCACACTTTTTCTTCCAAGTGACCAACTAGTGAAGTCATTAGGCTTTCCACTCTCTTAACAGGAGGTGGGGCGCTCCCCATAAAAACGTATTCTTAACCAGCTGCACAAAGACCGTGTGCAGTCCCAGTCTCCTCCACGCTGTGAGTGCGCAGCGGCTGCACGGATCGCTCCGTTTGGAACTAAAAGGGCCACATTGAATGAACCTGGACACATTTGCTACAGTTTTCTCTCGGCCGAACACCAGTTTTCTATTGTGACTGTTCTCCAGAAAATACTCTAACCCCCAGCCCGAGAAGCATCGGGACCCGTGAACAGAGAAGCTGCGGGAGTGGTCTGGAAACTTTTGCCACAATGAGCAAGCGAACGGTCAACCTTGATACCTACAGCCTGTCGCTGCTCACGGCCAAAGAGGACATCCTCAACCCCCGTTCTTCCACGAACTGGTAACACATATTGCTTTTACACAAATCTGCCAGCCACACCTGAGTTTGTGCTTTTTCATAAAAGCAGACCGTGCTCCAACTGTGTTGTTCTGTTAGTGTTTATATTTTTTTATATCGCGGTCAGGAATTCAAGCAGAGTTCGCAACTTTAATAAAACTTTCATGCTCTCCATCTTGTTTTCCATCGCGCGTAAGATGGAAAACAGCCTCTTGCGTAAGAAGAGGCTAGATTTAAGCTAATCCAGTGACGGATATGGAGGTGGCCAGCACAGAGATAGCACACAACCTGCTCTGTATTTGCAAGTCCTGTGCACGCAGGGTGGTTTATTGCCAAAGGGATGCACTCACTTTTAATTGCCGTTCATTACGCACGCCAGGTCGTTGGTGTGGCTCGGTGCGCAGCACCTGGATCTCCATGACTTTGCTATTCTCCCCCAGGAGTTGTGAGGCTTTACCGGATCGTGTTTCTGCAGATGTGCTGATCCCTGACATGGGTTGTCTTTCAGGGAGAGGCCTCTTAATTTGAAAGGCAGCACTGCATGCATGAGTAACTCCATATGAGCAACGGGACTTATTAATGCAGAGCAATAGCGAAGATGACTAACAAAGTTCTAGGAGAAATCTTACGGGGGGGTGGGGGTAGCTGGATGAAGAACCAATATTCAAACTAAATTCACAATTTAGAAAAATGTAACCATTGGGAGATCTAACTTTTAGATTATTAAACAGAATGAACAACAAAGAAATAAATATATTGATTAAGTTCTAAGAATTCTGGACTGAGATCATGCCCATGTAACCCGAGTATCTGACACTTGACTCATTCCGTGTTTTTGTCATGGGGTTTGGCTGATCTGTCACTATGGCGATCTCCCCTTCTTTTACAAACAGTGCCATTCTTATTGTGTACTCACCTTCCTCTTTTTCTGTATTTCGTACATATCGTGTGTGTGCTTGTGCATTTTGTAATCCTCTGATATGAACATGTTGTCGCTGGCTATACTCAGTAAAGTTAAAATTAAACACATGCTAATGTGCCCCTCTCTTGCTTTACATCCATTCACTTTGATGAAGAAAAAAATCCAAGGCCCCAGCTTGTGCATGTGCCCAAGTGGAAGTAGAGGACAGATTTGGTCCATCCCTGTTTCATCTCCCTGTGCCTCAAACCTCTCTCCCCCGCCCACTTTCTTCCTACATTCTTCCTGGCTTCAATTTGGAACTAACGACGCCACTCAGGAAATGAGTTTCAGAGCGCTGCGAGTTAACCATGACAAGCTGAAAACTGACAGCTTCACGAATGGGATGGAAACACTTTTCCCCATCCAGAGCATAACTTGCTCAGTTTCCACTCTTTCTTAACTTTGGCAAATCTCTCAAAGTTTCCATGTTCAGAATAACTTTTTGTCCCATGGTAACTGCTACATGCTGACACTTCACTGAACCAGCAGTTCCTCATTTGAGAGCATTTCCCTCACAGTTTTGCTGAATAACAAACTCTCGATTGGATCTCTGCCAACCAGGTCCCTAAAACAATTCTACAAACATGTACGGATGCATTTGCCTGTGATTACAACAGAGGAAAAATAGAAAAAAGAATGAAAGAAAAGGACATTCCTAAGCATTCATTTAACCCACTTTCAAAGGATAAATAATTCTGCTGTGACTCAATAGAAAGGTGGGAGGGGAACATGATGATGTCATGATTCCCACTGTCAAACTATTGAGCCCATTCTTGTGTGTGTGTGTCTGTCTGTGAAATTTCAATGTGCATGTGAGCTTTCATGTCAGTATATTTGTTTCTGGATGTGCATATGCATCCTGCAGAGACTACTGAGTAAAGGCGTCGAGAAGTTTTGGCGGAGCCTTGTTGTGCTGAATGATCCCGCCCCCACTGTGTGGCCTTGAGATCCTCGTGTGTATTATCTAATGACCTTGTGTCCTGAATGGGAAACAGACCCTTTGTGGGCGAGACTCTGAAAAAAAGAGGGGCAATTTCAATGCATCCATCATTCAGACTTCTCTGCTCAACAGACAGCCTTGGAGGTCTGTGCTTAGTCTCCTGGACCGCTCAAGACTACCAATTGTGTTACTTACAAGCTGTGTTTGCATGTGTTTTGAAAGCAAAAAATAAAAGTCAATAGTTCAGATGTATTTTTGCAATACAACAGTGCAATCTTATGAATTGTAAAAGTCGTAATTTACATTACCAATCTTTGCTTTTCATGTTGTACAACGCAAAGTTGTTGTTCTAGCACCTCGGAATACAAGCAGGAGGTAGAATAATGTTTATATGTTGTTGTTTCAGCCACGCAAATCATATCAGATAGGAATTCATATGAAGTTGTGGAGTGTTTTCGTCAGAAAAGGTGTGGGCTATATCTAGACATCTGTGGCCCTGGGCAAGATTAACACATTGTTTTTTCTTTTTATCAATGTTATTCTTGCAGATCACACTTTATTTTCTTGCAGGGGATGACTGCAGCTAGGTAGTGACACATAAAGTAAACATCTGAGTTCATTGTAGTAGTTGTTTTTTTTTAATGTTTTCATCTATTATGGAAAATACATTAAATTTTCATGTAATTAAATGTGCCGCATAAATAACATTGTGACATAGTAACTGAGTCATTCTTCTTAGTTAGAGCATCCAGCAGTCAATCTTGGCTGATTCTGGATTGTTTTTCTAGTTGTAGACTAATCCAATATTTACATTCGTTAAAGAGATATTTGTCATTACGTTGGTATGGAATTGTTCCTAAATTGCAAAAAAAAATAAATTCCCTCTTTGATTTGAAATGACTTATTGTTGAGCGATGTAATGCCTTCATTTGTGATCTGTTTTTTGGCAGAAGTGTAACAGCCAGGCGAGCTGTCATCAAATGTTAATGGTCACAGAATTACAGGTGTTAGGTTTCACCATTGTTTCTTTGAAATACAAATTCACCACAAGCGATATTTATTATTTAAAGGCATCCAGTTTCGTCAGGAAAACTTCCCAAATTGTAATCGGCATGTTGTTTTTGCTGCTTGTAAACTGTTAAATGAATATTACTCATCTTTAAATTAATCATTTTCTTTACATTGCTACTTTGGGGCAGTATGTAGTAGTAGGATAGTACTCTAATAATGCCTAACTCCTCTTGCCTGTGATTACATGTCAAGGTGTCCTCGGGCAAGATACTGAACCCTGAGTTGCCCCTGATGTATCATCTGGAGTATGATTGTGTGGATGTCAGGTTAAAAGCTCGTACGCATAGAAAAAGTGTGAATAAGTGAATAAGGATTGTAGCAAGAAAGCGCTTTGAGCGTTCAAATGGAATAGAAAAAAAGTGCTATATAAGTAGCAGTCCATTTACCATTTCTTTAATAAGGTTTCAAAAGTCAGTGGGAAATGTAAGAAATCAGCAGCAGCCATTTACATTTAAGAAGCAACACATTATCCCTCGTCTCCAGGCCTCTAATCTCCTATGAAGGGATTCTCCTGTTGATGATAACTGGGACTGCCTTTATTACAACACAGGCTGTTTCTGTTGCTCCAAAAGTTCCACGGGCTCATGCATGATTAACTGACACCTAAACAGTCCCTGAGTCTAAAGTTACTTTCTAGATGAAGTACACCTGTGTTGCAGGACTGCATGTGTGTGAATGTGCACACTTCAGTTGTTCTGCCTGTAAATAGTAATAAAGTACAGTTAACACTGTTATCAGGAAGCTAATCCCTGCTTAAACTTCCTTGTGCAGGTTCTGCTTTTTGTTCAGTTCCTGAATTATCCACAGTGACCCACCTGTCAAAAACCACCTGAAACGCAGCAGTTCGAGTTTTTCATACACACATGCCGTTGTGTAACGTTACCTCACGCCTTTCTACGTTGAAACAATACCTGCTGGTCAGCTTACTGTAAAATCCCACAGAAGGAGCCCAACCAGCAGTCCGGTTGGTTCCCTTTCCTTTCACTGTTCAGGATGAGGCTTCAAAGGTTGCACAGTCGCTTCCAGGCTCACTGATAACACGCCACATTGATCTAAAATATAAATAGCAGCGTACTGTAAATAGGACATCGGAGGTGAGTACACTGGACCGTGACCAGTATAATCTTTGTCACAGCGACCTGTACCGTACCTTGGAGTAGTTTTATTTGTGACATAGATGCATCAATCTTATCAAAAGAAACACGCATCCTGTCACTTATTTTTCCTTCAGCAATAAGACTACAACTTGGCCCAATCCAGTGGGTTCCACGGGGGGACACTTGAACACTAACGTAAGCCGATCAGGGCACAACTGGAGCCGGTGAAGTGCTTTTCGAGTGACATTAGGACAAAGATCACACACAAAAGATCAGTTGGGGCACGTACTTATCAGCTTTTTGTTTAGCATTATTTCAACAGAATTTCCTGTCTTTTTAGAAAAACAAACAATTCCACTGCACTATGTAGGCTGAAGCTTCTGCAGAACACTACCCTCAGCTTGTGTCGCTTGCTTGTGTGAGCAAGTTTGTGGGTGGCATGTTTGAAGATGATGACAATGATAGCTATAATGGCTGTTGTATGTATCCCTATTTAGATGAACTTAGGGGATGATTTGAGCAGTTATCACTAAACAACTGCTTTCTTCTCCCTTAAATGTTGTTTAGATTCATCTAGGGTCTGAGATAAAGCTGCAGGGTAATGGTAGGGTTTAGCCATGGTGAGACATGACTACACACCGTTACACTGGATGTGTGTGTATTCTGCCTGTTTGCCCTCACATGTTTGGGTCTCTTAGTGTGCAAACTGTTGTTTGTTTGGAAGTGTGACTCGTAGCTGCCCCACAGAAAATGGAAAATGTTGGTAATTAATGTTTCACAACTTCAAGGTACTGTCATGCCATTCCTTTTGGTTTCATGTGTCAGTTGTGAACAATGTAAAGAGCTCTCGCCTTAATAAAAGACATTGTATCTCACAGATTTTTTTTTCCATTGCAGCAGAAGTTTGGTATTAAGATCATTGCAAACAATAGCTCTCAAAGTATTTTGTCAGTCCTACTTACAACTGACCTTTCTGTCAAATTCTCCTTTTGTTCATTCAAGTGTCTCACATCATTTTCCCATTGTTTCCAGTGGAGCTCTGTCCTTTTCTGTGCCTACACCAGTGGGGGCAACAAATGAGTTATTGTTTTATATAAGTCTCCAGGACTCGGCTGGAAAACCTTGTGGAAGTATGATTTTTTTTTTCTTTTTCGTGCAGATGTTATGAAAAATGGAAGCAACATTAAGGAGGGCTGCCTGTTCAGCTAATGGGCCTCGCACATAGCCAGGGTATTATTTTCAAGGGCGTGTCAGATAGCTGTCTAAAGACATTGGGACGAGAATGAATACAGAGTGTGGTGTGTGTGTCCTAAGCCAACCGATGGACTTTTAGGGGCATGTGTAAGCAATGATGTGATAAACCACAACTCACAAGTATAATCACAGTCATATAGAGGAATTAAAGATATGTGAGTAACCTAACTATTATAATGTTACAATGCTTGTATTGAGAAGTGCTGAAAGAACTGATGGGCTTCCACATGGCTTTCCTCAACTACTAACGATGGTCTAAGAAGAAAAAGCCTTATTGGAGAAATAAAAAACAAAAAGAATATTATCCTGTTTGTAATAACTACAAAGAATTGTACTTCTTTAAAAAGCAAAATGTGTTTTAAAGTTCATTGCTTTGGTCTAGTATCTTGCAAAAAAAAGTGCACAGAGAGACATTTTGTCATGTTCCTGTGGTTCATTGGCTTGAGTGTGCCAAGCACAACAAGCAGTGTCAGACAGTTACAATGTGCCTATTGTAATTTTTCCTCTTAAAGGAAATTGAACTATTTAAAACAATAACCCTGGTGCCTCTCCTCCCATAATTTTGCATCTAAATTATTACAACAACAATTGTAGAAGGGCAGCCGTCCACATGGTTTTGTTACTGACAGGCTCTTATTATCTGTAATTGTTTTTGATGTTGTCCTGCCTTGCTTTTAAGTATTCCATCCATCCATCCATCCATCCATCCATCCATCCATCCATCCATCCATCCATCCATCCATCCATCCATCCATCCATCCATTCATTTTCAATTCAGGGTTGCAGAGTGGCTGTCCCAGAAGTTTATTTTTGAAGAAACAATAACTATAAAGTAACTGCCAAGTATTCAGCTACACACACATGCACACGCACACACACAAACCAGAATTTCGAAATAGACAGCCCTCCTCTGGCAGCGTTCCTCTTTGTCCTTTCTGTTCGAAGCACCACCTACCAAATAAGCACAGGTATATGCATGTTCTTCATACAAGCTAAAAATGAGTCAGTATTGACTTTTGGCTTCACACAGTATGCAGATGCCCTCTTCTTAACCCATTCCACCCCTGAGTCTTACTTTCTTACAAGTAATATCCTCTCTGCGCTACTTGAAGTTACTCACCTCACCTGGTCTGAAGAGAACTGTGAAGTTTCCCAGCATGGGGTAGACTTTCTAAAGTCATAAAAGTCTAGGTCCAACTTGATTGTAATGAGTTACATATTATATCTTGTAAGATTTTTTTTTAATTAAAGCAAAATATGTCTGCTATAATTCCACGATTTTGCATTCAAATATTCTTTATTACAGAAGAGAAAGGAACTAATAGCAATTAATTGTGCAGGTTATTAGTTAAAGGTTGGTTTCCACACAAATATTCAGTTAGAAAGAGACCATTGAGGATCTAATCAAGAAAAGTGCTCATTAGTACCTCGATTCAGGACTTTATAGTAGATGATTAAAATAACCGCCTAGGAGATACTATATTATCGAGTAATTAGGTAGTGGTTTAGTTCATGATTATCTGTAAATTGATTGAACTTCTTTATGAGCTGTGTCTGAACTTTACACTAAACACTGAGAGGCACAGAACCGTAACTATTCATTCATTATAAGTAACTCCAACAGTAACTAGTCTTTTTATGCCACATCAAGGAGTAAAGCATCATTCTTTTTTTCCTCAGGATTACTTCTCTGACACATGCAAATGCATATACACACAGAACAACATTAAACAGGTTTAATGAAGACACACTGGCCTCTCACTCCTACAGTCACACTGTGAGGTTTCACCAGCAACTGCTCCCACACCAGTTACAAAAGTTTATAGTGATGGCATTCTCTGGGTTAAATGTAAGCATTTCACAGCAAAGTAACACAGAATGCAAGACTTCGACTGGGAACTCTATTTTCCTGTCTCCTGCCCTGTTTGTTCACTTGCTGGCGGCGTCCCTGTGGAAAGTTTGGGGGGGCTCTGTCGTCCTGACGACCCTGGTGGGAAAGCTAGGTTGTTCGCTGAGAGTGAATGAATTGAGGGAGGTGAGTGAAGAGGGACTAAGCAGGATGGGAAAGGACTGCAAATGAATGGGGTAAAATAAAAAAAATAAATAAAGGACAATATGTGAGAGGAAGGAGCAAGAGTTGCAGCAGATGGAAGATCAGCCCTGAAGGGTGGAATGGACGAGAGTTTTTTTGAAAAGCAGAGCCATCAAATTATAAAACTTAAAGAGGCAAAAGAGTGGCGAAAAGATAAGAGGACAGGTGGAGGGGTGAAGAGCAATGAGAATAAGATCAAAGCATTAAGAGACGATACAGAGAGGAAGGGCTAAATGAGCTCCAAGTGGGTATTTAATACTTGAGAGTTTGCTTTGTTTGCCTGAAGGAAATGCTTGAAGATGAGATGCCATCATGTTTTAAATGGGCCTGTAATAACTGTAATGTGCAGAAGGGAGGATGCTTATATGTGTGTGTGTTGTGTATGTGTGTGTGCTTGTGTGGTGGTGTTGGACAGTATGGGCAGGAAATGCCACAGTGATCCCAGTGGACCATGATTTTAGAAGATTTTTCCCTCTCCTCGCCTCTTCTCTCCAAATAAACTATATACCTTCCAGAGTCATAACGATTTACCCCATATAGACTCGCAACAACTCGCAGTATTACTTTCATCAAAACTCTTCCCTCCATTAACCACATACTCCAACTGCCCCCTTGGAAACCTCCAATACACTTTGACTGCTTCCCATTGTGCGCCATTGTTAAAAGCGCCCTTCTTAACCTACCCATTTACACTTTTGTGTATCCCCTAGTGCTTTTCATCGCTTTCCCCAGTGTGAGCCCATCTCTGAGTGTCTCTTCTCCAACCAGAATATAACTCTCCACCGTGTGGCCCCGCCACTCTTTAAGCTCCCACCGTCACGACCCTGAGCTTCTTCTATCCATCTTCTATTGTTTTTAGCTTAAGTAGTTCTGTGTTGCTGAGTAAAAAGAAGAAAAAGAAGTATGGTGTGAGTTATATTAAGTTATATTCAAACAGTAATATGATTTTGTTTATCTCCACTCTAGACTGTTTCCTCCCTGCTGAATCGATGCATGCCATATCGCTTTGGGAAAAGCTACCGTGTTTCTGTGAATCTCTTTAAAACCTGATCGGTTGAGCTGCTTCAGGTTGCGTTCTCTGCCAGTGTGACGTGCACTATCGCGTGATGGTAGTAAATTTTCTTCTCATATTCTTGTTCTCAACAGTTGCACGCACAACTAAGCTACCTTTTCTTTAAAGCTGGGGTTGTATTACACATTATAGTTAATTGCAATGTGTGCAGCCTCCGCTTGCACCGTAACGGGCTAATGCTATCTGTAGATTAACTAAGGCTGTAACGTGAAACCAGGTGTTGATCTTATAGTGCTCACTGCTGGGCGCCTGTGTCATTTAGTAGTGTCGTCGTTAATCTTGTGTTTTGTCTGCATTTGTTGCAAGATTGCTGTTTCAGGACCTTGATTGACATTTACTACACGGCACCATAATATTTGTCTATCTTGGTCTCTTTGTCCATCCCCCCCCAATATTTTCCATTTGCCTCAGCAACAGGGAGGGCTGCTTTTTTTTCTCACTGGTCCTTGGCAGTGATTTAATTACTTATTTGTTTAGTTTGTCGTTTTCTAAACTTCTCTCGCTCCGTGTTTTGCTGAGAACAGATTTTTTAACCCCCCCTCCTCCTTGCAGCAATCCATTCAGCCTCCCCCTTTACCCCCTCTGCCTGATATTGTATGCAATCTGTTGTTTGTTTGCCAAAGATTTTACATTATGTTTAGCTACATTTGCAGTCCTTTCTTATAATTTTGCCATCTGTCGCCTCTGTCATTTCTCTCTCGATTTACCATATTCTCTATTCCAAATAGCTTTAGTGGTCTGTAATAGTCTCCAGGGGAGTCTGATTTGTTCTCCACCCTGTCAAGTATTATACAGATCAGTCAGCGTTACTCACAGGGTGGATCTGAGAAACACTTATGGGTCATACAGGCGAGTGTTTATGCTTCAAAATTGCACAGCTGTCCTTGAAGGGGGAGGAAACGCGAGGCATCTTTAATATGAGCGTTACCCTACCAGAGATGCAAAACAATGTAAGCGATATTTGCTTAAGGTGGAAAAACTACAGGCTTCTTTGTGCCGCCCAAGCAATGCCTGCATAAAGAAACCACAATATTTAAGAAAAAAAGATGCATGAAAATGTGACCTTGTCCTCTCTGTAGCCAAACTGATAAGTTTTTTTTAAAGTATTTCAACCACTGTAAGCAGACAGTGGTCTTTGCAGTAGCTCTGGAGTCGTGCAGGTTTATTGGCAGCTTTCAGTGAGACCTTTAAAATATTTTCAACAAGCAGAAAATAAAAAACATTGGGAGTAAATGATCATCAAACATTCACTGACCCCTTGTCTCATTTTAATTTGGGGCGCTGCATATCCCAGAAGAGAGCAATCATTACAGGATAAAGATTTGTAATCACTGAGAAAAAACTTTGCATTGTTTTGCAGTGACCCATTCCTCACTAATAAAATGCACCACAATGACACAACAAAACCACTGGATGTGCTCTTTGCAGAGGTCAAGATTTTCCATTGAATTTTCATATGGGACAATTGTTTAATTTCATAAATTCAGCATGAATGATGGTTGTACAATACAGTATATTTCACAGCTTCACATTAAACTGAATTGGTAGAGCAAAAGGCAACACTTCTATTTGCTGTCAATATGGTGGGACTATTGCAGGCAGCTGATTTGATTTTTTTATTTTGCAGTTTATCACTAATTAGTTAATCATCACTAATGTTGTGCATTGTTTCAGTAGGTTGCATAGTTTTCATTGTTAAACTGGAAAATTCTGTGGGTTTTATGCTAAAACATTAAAGGCTTTTTGCTTCACAGTACATCCTAGAAAGGTATTTTTTCCCTTTTAGGTATAGTTTTTACTGTATGTAAAGTGTTGCATGAATGTCTCCACAATGGCATCTGGTCTGCTTGAGTAGGATAAAAAAATACTGCTGATTGGGACTGGGGCATGGTTTTATTATTAGGTCAAAAGTCTTGGCAAGACATCACCATCACATCATAGCCCAAATTTCTGCCAAAAAGTTAGACTGGGCCTCTTCAGATCCAGCTTTACGTCTGACACAGTAGTATGCTCGTAATCGACCAGACATTATATGCTGGTCTAGAGTCTGACAACATATGTTTTATGATGACAGCATGGTTTCAGTTACTCTCACACATAGCTATACGCTTTTCTTTGTATTTGGCAGTACTTCAATCTGATCTCATTTGGAAACGTATAGTTGAGTATTAGCTTCATCAGAAACAACAGCAGCAGGA
>VOQK01019907.1:30635-45768 GCA_015052645.1 Benitochromis conjunctus
GGCATCTTTTCCAATCCTGATATTTATAAAATGTGCATTTGGTCCATCAAACACACAATAAGTATCTGCTGTTAAATGATAATGTATTAGTCTTGTTTCTGGGTCTGCTTTCTCCTGTGGGCGTACTGTGACGAGTGATGCTGTCAGCTTTTTAACACGTGGTAATGCTTTTGTCATATTTAATAGAAACAAACCCCCCAAAAGTCATCAGGGGTCAGCTCCGGTTATACATATCTTTAAGTTTTTAAAAATGTGTTTTTAAAGCTGTGTGTTTTAGATTTTTAGAAGTACTTCAGTCAGAACCTGGTATCTGTTCTTTAGGTGAAAAATAGATTGCTTACTTCCTGACTCCTTTTCATGGCTAGCCGAATGTTTCACCTTATTGTAACACCTGGGGGGAGCTAAAGGTGTTTGTCCCGTTTTTTTTTTTCTCTCAGTGGTCCCGAGTTAGATTTTTACACATAGGGTTGTTAATAAGGAATAATTTAAGAGCTTTGGGTCAAGGTATCTTGAAGCACTTCAAATCAGTTTTAAATGACATTAAAACTGTCAACTGTCACATTGTCCTGTTAATATTACCCAAATATTATAGCAATCTTGTCAATTCACAATTTTATCTGTGTTATTCTTGATGAAAAACTTGCATTTTTTTAAGAAGAATAAATGCAGAACTAATATTTTGCAAAACTAATATTTCGGCCAACAGTGCTGGCCAACAATAACTTCTATTATAAGTAACCCATCAGTCAACTGGGACAAACTTTAACTGGGGAAACTTGAGTAGCCCCACATCCACCTACTGCCTATTACTCTGAGCAACTCCTTAGTTGGAAAGAGACTATGAAGCACTGTGGTTCCAGAGCAGAGAGACAGTTTGTGTGGAGTTTGAGCCCAATTACAGCTAAAAAGTCTCTCAACCTGTCACATCACCTTGGGCTACTTTCCCTCCATGGCAGGTTATATCATTATACTTATAGTAAGTTTTCAATGCCAAGGTCATCAGTGTCACAAATCCCAAAAAGACTGTTTCAACATCCCACTTTATGAAATTTTCCCATGGAAATAACTAGGCCAAGACACGTGATTCTGAATAGAGAGGTTGGCTATTAAGGCAGTACTATGAGCTCATACAGAAAGTTTGGGAGTTTTAGAAGCTTCGCATTTATATTGTTTTGCTAGAGTATTTTATTATCCGAATCTGGGTACAAATGTAAAGCTTGCTGATAACCAATGAAAGTCATATCATTGGTACAGAAGTCAAATGGCGTGTGGTTGAAACACTGTGGAAAGGATGTTAAACTGGAACATAACACAGTGTGGGCTTTAAGAGTCTAGAATTAAAAAGATTAAAAAGAAAGGTTTTGTCCTAACATATGATCATTTTAATATTTGAATGATGTAAAATGACATAAACGCATGCTCACATATGAGATATAGAAATGGCCTGATTAGAGATGCTTTATATGCAATTTAATGACATACGGATAGCTTTTTTTAATTTCCCGAAACTGTTCTGTTATTTCAGTTTAATTTAAGTCAATTTTATTTATATAGATCACAACAGTCACCTCAAGACCCTACAATAACAGAGAGACAACTAGAACAATCAGAGGGATATTAGCAAGCACTTGGCGACACTGGGAAGGAAAAACCCCACTTTTAACACTTTCAAGTCTCTTAAAATTCCAAGCTTGGTAATACCTACCCTGCTTTATATTATTCAGTACTATAAGGCCATTTACTTTGAGTGTGAGTTGTTTTGATGATCACTGGCAGACATTTTTCATCCTGTACTTGATTAAATGCAGACTTGTGTCTGTAATGGGGAAAGTGTTTTTGCACTTGCACGATCATAAGAGAATACTGCACTGTGCTACTGAGAAGTGTTCCCGTAGACCTTGATTTGTTTCCATGATTTTTCCAGTGTGGCTGGCAGCACTGTGGACTGCTTCTCTGGTCTCTGTGCCAACTCTGTGTGTAGTTGGCAGTGGCAGCCAGAGTGATATGGATTATGGACTATACTGACATGTATTACAGGGCGCACTGAATTCTCTGCTCAGTGTCGGTGTCAGTGTTGTCACTCGGATAAATCTGTGGTTTCCTGTTGGAGGCTGACAGACCTAGCCCTCCATCAACAAGCCTAGATTTACTCTTAACGGAAATTATGCTGAGGTCCTGGCCACATACAAATGCTTGTATGCACACACAGACATGAGTTAAGTCCATGTTTAACAAGGTAAAAATATGGACTTTATTTTGTCTGGGTTTTTTTTGGCTAACCTTCACTAAACATGAAATTCTGGGAATTTTTTTTTCTTTATCTTAAGGGCTTTAATTGATTTAGCTGTTTTGGACTTATTGTGAAGACAATGTGCAACACAGAGTGATTCAGTGTATGTCTTGTAAGTTTTGCTGTCAATATACAACTGTTGCAAAATCAAGAACTAGTGTCACTGTGGAAATTAATATCTCAAAAGATTTACAACAGCTGAACCTTACCAAATTAAATTTACACTGATTCATTCAGTGTAAATTTGTACTCTCAGTGAGTGTTAGTTGAGGGTCTTGCTTTTTTCCTGCCTTTTTGTAACACATGCAGTCACACACTTTGATCACCTTAGCTATACTCCCTACTTCCCATTTCTCTCCTCCTCACATAGCCCTCCCATGTAAATTTGTGTTCCTCGCACTAAAGTCTTTGCTGTTTTTGTTCCCTCTCAATCCTTACAACAGAAGCAGTTTCACAACTGTTTGGCTCCTAGTTTGCATAATTCCAAGTGAGACCAAGAGAAAACCACCAGAGGAATTGTGTGCACTTGTGTATGGATTTCTTTCCCTCTCTCTCTTTCTTTCTGTGTGTGTGTGTGTGTGAGAGGGAGAGTAAGCGAGGCTAAAGGACAGCATGCTGAGGACTGGATTAAACTCCCATCTACCAAAAATTTCCCACGTGTGGGACTAATAAAGGTTTATCTCTCTCTCTATCTTACTCGATACCATCTCACCATCCCTTTTTCATTCCCTGTCCTCCATGTTTCAGGAAGCGCATGCTTTCATTAGTGCAGAGAAGGTGGAGGATGTGACAGAGGAAAAGATAAGAGCTGAGCTCAGCAAGGCCCCAGCTCATACTCCCACACATTTTGTGCGAAGGAGCTCCAAGTCTGCAGAAAAGGAGGAATTAGTGGTAAGTCTCCTGTAATTCTTCTGCTATCCATCAGAGGGAGACAAAGTCTATAATATATACATAATGACTCTCAAATACAAAACCCCAGTGACTTCTGTGTTTTAGGATTTATTTTAGCCTTCTTTATGTTTTTAGCTGATAATATGAAAAGAATAAAATATTATGTGTCTGACAACATTTTTCAATATAACAATTGAGTAGGACTTAACCATGCAAATAAATAAATATATATATATTTGTTCAAAACCTTTTTATTAGGGTACAAACTACAGAAAAACTAATGCTGCAATGGAGATGAGACTGATAAATAGAGACTCCTTCTGGGCACGAGCAGAGGTATGCCAGAGTACCCTTTATACTTTTTTGTGTGGCTAAATGTATTTCAGGGGTTCTTTTAAAGGGAGTTACAGCTTGAGTTAAAACTGAAGTGAAAATACAGAATAGTTTTTGTACTGTGACCTTTACGTTTTTTGGTGTGTATATCAGCGTGAAGAAGAACAAAGGAAAGAAGAGGAGAGGAGAAGAGGAGCCGAGGAGAGACGGCGCCTCGAAAGGGAAAGGATTCTGAAAGAACGAAGGGATGAAGAGGAGAGAGACAGAAAAATGAACGAGAAACTACAAATGATTGAGGAGCAGAGGTTGAAATACTGTAATTTTCCTAGTAGTGCCTTTTAGTCCATGTTTTGCATAGATTAAAAAAAAATTTGGTCAAGCACAATTGTACTGTATTTGATAATCTTTACTTGATGACATTAATATGGTGCTGATTTCATTTTGCTTTTTCAATGTCTTGCAGAAGGAAACAAGCAGAGCAAGAAGACGAGCTGCGCAGACAGGAGAAATTCAAATGGGTGCGTGAAAAGGTCTTGCTAGAAATTGCTTGAAACAGCGAGACAGGGTAGACTTTTTGTTTTGGCTTCTCTGAATATGAAGTTTTCAAACTGCATCTTAACACCAAATGCTACTGTAAATGAAAATGGTCCTGTGTAATACTGAAAGAGATTACAGAGTCTCCCTATGGTCTTTACTTGAGGATGTGTGAGTGCAGGCTGCTTACAACATTTTTAAGATTAGGCTTAACAGTTTCCCTTTTGACAAAGCACATAATTAGGGCTGGATCAGGAACTGGACCCTGAACCCTTAGTTGTGCTGCAATAGGCCTAGGCTGCTGGGGGCTTCCCATGACGGGCCATTTATACACCGCTCTGCATTTAATCATGAGTTATTATTCATCTCTGGCTCTCTTCCACAGTGTTTATTTGAAACTATCTAGCTCCCCTCACACCCAGCTGGTCGGCGAAGATGGCTGCTCCTCTTTGAGCCTGGTTCTGCGGGAGGGTTCTTCCTGTTAAAAGGGAGTTTTTCCTTTCCACTGTCACTCATAGGGGGTCATCTGATTATTGGGGTTGTCTCTCTATTGTTGCAGGGTCATTATCTCCCAATATAAAGCACTTTGAGGCGACCGTTGCTGTAATTTGTCGCTATATAAATAAAATAAAATTGAATTGAAAATGTTTGCATTTGTAAGAGGAGAGAGTAGTGATGATTTCACAGCCAAAAAGTCTGGGTGGGTGTTAATCATTGCTCACAATCTAAGTTTCACATTGTCTGACACAACAACAGTGTTCTGCCTTCCTGTTATTAATATATTTTTTATTAGTCCTACCTTCATAAAGAGATAAAAGCTTTGAAATGCTTGTTTGATGTTTTAACTCTCTGCAACCCCTACTGGCCTTGAAGTGGAAGTACTTGATTGTCTTTCAGTTGTACGCAACTGAGAAGGGGTGGATAAAAGGCATGCCTGCAGAGGCTTGCACACCTTCCACTCTTTTGCTGCTGGAGCTCATACTCACTGTCACTTAGTTATTTATATGAAATTCTCACTTTTTCTCACTCCAGCCTCTATTTTATGCTACAGCCCATAAGCTGGGTCCTTACAGCGAGTATGTAAACATGATTGCAGATGTGTTTTTGCACTGACAGGAGAAGCAGCAGAGGGAGCACGAGGAAGACATGAGGGCTCGTCTCAGACGGAGCGAATCTATAGAGAAAGCAGCAGTAAGTGATTCTTGTACTACCATAAAGATGCATGTAGCTCCACTAAATGTTGCACTGAAGTACACTTAGTCAAAGGCCCAACTAAGTGCACACATGTGTACATGTTTGCCACTACACCACTGGATTTGAAAAAGTCAAAGGAAATTATTTAAATATGGGAAATGCTTACTGTATATTACTTGAATGGCAGGAGGCAGCAGCGCTAGTATCCCAACGCTCCATGAACCCCAGGGAGTTCTTTCGGCAGCTGTCATCATCATCGTCACAAAGTCCCACCAGCCCTGGATCCTCCCGCACTGGTAAGAGCTTCAAAAGAAAGCGATTCTATCACGTATTCGCCCGAAGTAGCAGACATGGTTATACAAACACAAGGATAAGCCCTGGATTTCAGTGCATCCACTTTCAAGTTTTGTTTGTTATAAAACGTGTTTTTCATGTGTTACCTTCTAACACCAGTTTTTTTTTTTTCCTTTCTACCCAGGCAGACCGTTCAGACGATACCAGCGGAGCCTGACAGACACAGCCTTCATCTTCTCTAAAGCAGAAGAGAGTGCAGCATCCTCCCCTCGCAGTTCTCCCCTGGTCTCCCCCTTTTACCGGGCTCCTACTTCCCCCATTTACCGTGCTGTCTCCCCCCCCATAAGCCCTAATTTCTGCCTCGCTGCAGCGCCGCAAAGGCCCAGAGAACCTACGTCACCCCCCTTGTCTCCTCTTCGTCCTGTCCCTCCAGTTTCACCTCTTCCTAGCATTCCACAAACTAACAACCAGGATCAGGCTGCAGATGAACCCAAAACTACATCTCCAACAGAACCGTCTGCTCCTCCAGCATCACCTAGTCTCTTGGCTTCTTTGTCCCCCAATTTAGCAAATGTCAACCCCTGTGAGGCACAGCCAGACACCCAGCCTGACGAATCAGCTTTGCACTCCAAGTCTGTTCTGCCTTCAGAGGCTCCAGGAGCTCCTCTTGCTGAGACTCCACAGCCAAACAGTGGTAGGGTGAAACATGATGCAGTCAGTTATATTTGACTTTATTTGTACCATACCTTTTCTGGGGAAAAACACTGACGAGCAAGAAGAATATTTAGAAAGAAGTTAAGAAAAAACGTATCTGTTTAAAACTGGTCCTTCAAAATCATTGATGTTTTGACATGCAGGAAACTTCCATGGGTACTTATTGCAAAAGTGACTCCACATACTGCTGTAAATCAGGCCAGGGACCGTTAACCGATGGCTTGTGAAACAGAAAGGATGATTACACATAGCATCTATGTGCACTTTAAAAACATGCATGCTTATTAATACACCACTGTTGTTTTGTTTTTTTTGTGTGCATTTATAGCTTTAGAATTTACCATTTTCTAATCCACAGACCTCAACGCAGCCAGTCATGTGCACACTGAGCTGGTCTCAGACACTGGCTACAAAGTACAGGCTGTGCTGATGGAGGAGGATGAGGAAGAGGATATGGAGGAGCAGGAGGAAGATAATCCTGAAACAAAACCAGAGCCTTTTGCTGTCACCACAGAACCAGCCCTGATAGAAATAGAGGAGGAAGAAGAAGAAGAAGAAGGAGAAGAAAAAGAGGAGGAAGAACAGGAGGACCATGAGAAGGAGGACAAGGAGGAGGAGGTGATGGAAGAATTAAAACAGGAAACTGAGCCAGCATCACTCGAGGAACCAGCTGAGATAGAAACGGATGAAGAGGAGACAAAGGAAAATGGAGAGAAGAATAATCAGTCAGAAGACAGCCAGCCCACTGCTGAGCCCGCTGAGCTTTCAGAGAAACAGGAAGACTCAGCAGTTGCAGGTAGCCCTCAGCTTCTTGTAGAAACTTTTTTTTAAGGTGGATTGTTATAGTGTCATTATTTTTAAGTGCCGTTCTGCAGTTTTCTGAAAATGGTACTTTAACATTAACAAACCAATCTTTTAGATGCCGAACCAGTTTGTCAAGGAATCAAACATGAGACCGCAACGCTGTCGAGCAACGGGATCACACTGGGAGATGACACAGCGGAGCATAATGGCATAGGTCTGGAAACCAGTGACGGTTCAAACAATGCTTTTGTTTAGTGATATCACATGAGCGCACCAGTTGAACTAATGAGTGCTTTTCACACTGGTCTTCCTCAGTGCAATGTATGAATCCATCTGAAACAGAATTCAGCACTTCAGAGGAGACGACATGTTACAGTCTCCATGGCACTGCAGAGGAGGATGACATCAATGAAGATGAGAAGCAGGAGATCTCGGAAAATGGAAGAGAGGTGTTTTAGCCACAGACACGCAAAGCCCACAAAACCTGTTCTTCTTTCAATTTTTATTTTAAATTTTGAAAAGCTGGTCCATTCAAACATCTCTGTCACATCTAGGAAAGGAACTAAAATATCTTTATTAATGTAATTAAATTAAAAAAAAAAAAACAGTTCAAGCTATATTGTATGATGCCATCTCTCCTGAGTGATGAGGACTGTTTTAATTGTGTCACTGAATGCCACAAAAGAACAAGTCTGTTGTGTAAACTGTATGGAAAGTCATATGGGTAATACAGTTTATAACAGGCGTTACTTCAACAGGTGTACATTTGTGCATTTTTTGTGGGAAATAATATTAATAATAATAATAATGATAATAAAAAATTAAAGGGGAAATGATAGTAAAAAAACATGGAAGCTGTTCAGTGATGTTTTTTTTAAAATAGTTTTTGAAGTTGAGGTATGTTATTTATCATCCAATACTTGCTAGTAGCACAGACCCACAGATGATTTTGACCTTTTCACTGGAATCGTTAAAAACAAGTAAAAATGGGGGGAAAAAAAGCGTATAAAACGAAGGTTCATATGAGAAAGTTTTCATGAAAGTTCATATCTTTTTTTTGTTGCTTTATTCAATCTTCTGAATTGTAGTTAAACATGAAATATATTTTCTGATTATAGTCTTTCTCTGCTCCGTTTTCCTTTCCGCTTCAGGTTTTAGCCGAGCGACAGATATGCGTCCGAGCTCTTTACGACTACCAGGCAGGTAAGCTGCCTTTCAGAGGATAATCGGCATGCATGGGAACATAAAGTGCCTCCATTCACAATAATTACACTGTGATTATCGGATCTTCACCATGTTATTTTGTTGTTCTTCACAGAGGACGAATCTGAGATCTCCTTTGAACCGGGTGACATCATCACGGACGTGGAGACGGTGGACAAAGCCTGGTGGAGGGGATGGAGCAAAGATGGACGTCAGGGCTTATTTCCTGCCAATTATGTGGAGACCATATAGTCAGGCAGACACACACGAGGACAAAGATTCAGACACACACAGACACACACTCAGGGA
Organism: Benitochromis conjunctus; assembly: GCA_015052645.1. Classification (NCBI taxonomy): domain Eukaryota; kingdom Metazoa; phylum Chordata; class Actinopteri; order Cichliformes; family Cichlidae; genus Benitochromis; species Benitochromis conjunctus. The sequence continues at coordinate 39,202 of VOQK01019907.1, forward strand.
CGCCATCTTCCCTCACGTTAATGCGTGTTTTTTTAACTTAATCCTCCCACTGAAACTTTGTACTCTCTATTTCGTTGGAAGAATAAAGAAACACGAGGATCCCTGTTTTGTAGGGAGCAAAAAAGAAAAGTGTAACTCACGATTTTGATGTTTTTGAGGAAAACAAAAATTCTCACAAGTGTGCAGAAATTACCCAGCCTCATTTTCTCGGATAAAATAGAGAAGACCTTCTCTTACACCAAAATAACTTATTTCCTTTTGAGATGCAGTAGAAATGTTGGTGGGAGAGATCAGATCACAATGACAAATGATCACAAACTTTTTTTTTTTTGTGTCAAAGAAACACAAACAGATTTTTATAGTGTAGAGTCTCCTTTTTGATCCACACATATAACAAGCATTTCACTCTGCTCGCCATTTGTATACATGTATCAGACATCGTCTTATAATCATCCTCCTGTATTTCCTGAGTTATTTTGTAGCACGGCATTTGTTTCTGAAAGTCTCACAGTTAAATTACCCAAACCAGAACTGAGGTATAGCAAACGATAAAAAACAAAATAATAACTATATTTTAAATTGGGCTATATTTTGTTCATATGGTGATCTCCTCCCATGCTTTTTTGTGATTATAGCTTATCTTTTATTTGCCTAGATATTAACAAATTATTGCATTATACCAACACAAAGATGATCTGAAACATCTTTCAGTTTTAATCCTCTTTAATATCATTATACTCTACACTGTATATAATAATGTAAAAAAAGTCCTTTTTCTATCCTTGTTTATATGTTTGTATGTTGTATGCTTGTTTAATGCTCTTTTATTTTATATTTACTCTGAACTTACATAGCATCTACAAACAAAACTTAAAAAAAGTTTGTCTCCTGCTTATTTCGTCACTTTTACTGTTTCAAACAATCAAAATACAGTTGTTATTCTCTTTACTGTTAACTGTCCCTTTCTTTAATTCATATTAATATGTAGCAATTGTAATATTTTACAGCTAAAGGCTTCAGCCCTGTGCTTTTTGAAGTATCAGGAAAAAGAAATGTATTAATTATTTTGTATTGTGAAAAAAAAAAAAAAACAGTTTCAGAATTCATGGAAGCCACTTCAAAGACTTTTGTTAAAAAAGGATTTTTTTTAAAATGACTCAACATTGTATAACAACAATAACACACAGTGTACTGATCATCATACGCTATACCTGCAACCAAAACAGCTTGACACCAACAACAGTCTTGCAAAAATCACATTCATTCTCAAGGAAGAACACATTAATATCTAAATAGCATATTGTAACAGCAGAACTTCATGAAAATTACATTTTTTTAAAAGTTTTTATTTCATTAAGCATTTAGTGTTGGGGATATTTTATAATGCAAGTACTTCCATCACACATACTGTGCCCTGATTATTAAAAGCACAACAACAACAACAAAAATGGTTGTAGCAGTGCTATATTTGCACCTATAGGTGGAGACATTGCCTTTTCCAATTTGTCAGTGACAGCATTTTTGAAAGAGAGCTCAGTGAAATGAACAGATTCCTCAGGACAAAAGGCAAAATATTTTGACAGGCAGAGAGGGGGCTCATTGTTACACACAGTTTAGAAGTGGGATATCCTGATGTTTCCAAAGCTAAAAATTGCTAATGCTTCTACACCTTAAACAGGATTTTCCCCTAGGGTAATAATGATTGATTGAATTTGACATTAATATTTTTTAACCATACACCTTTAATATTTATATGGGGGGGCTAGGTTACGGTCTTGTAGTGCCAGTTCAATAACAGCGTTTGGCAGATGTGCCTCTGTTCTGAAATAGAGAGGTAATGTTTGACATGGGTCTCATCCTGCTTGAACTGATGCCTGTTGACAGACTGACTAAATCTATCCAGGAGACTATTCTGCTGAAGTTATCCCAGAAGGCTAATCATCAGTGATATGTGTGAAAGGGTGATGAGCCTCTTATGAAATACTAATTGGTTTACGAGGACAAAACCATGAAAACCTGAAATGAGCAAAACCGTGAGACAGAAAAATAAAGTAAAAGTTTTAAAGCCGCAGTAAAATGAGTAAAAATGGATACATAGTGAAATGCCAATGTATATAATTTTACAGTCATATGCATGAGAGAGATAAACAGGCACAGAGTGAGAGATAAACTAAGAGCGAGAGGGCATCTGTACGCAGAGAATGTAAGAGCAAATCAATTGAGACAGTTGCGCCCCCAATTCTTTCGTGTTGCCAGATCCCTGTTCTCATGGTCATCCCCACAACTCAAGATATCCCTTGTCTCTTAAGATTAAGGAGATTGATAGGGAGACACCGACTAATGTGCCAGTCAAACTTTCCCTTTGTCTTTAGGCTGTTCCTTCCTTCTGTGACCCTCATCACTAACAAAAACCCTTTGAGTAAGGTGCTAAAGCACCCCCCTCCTATCCCCACCACCCCTACATTCCCTTTGCCTTTATCTGTTATTTAGCTGACAGACCCTATCTGACCGGTCGAGGACTGACGAGTGTGGGACGGCTGAGGTGAAATGGCGGTAGGGAAGTGCCACTCACTGTAGTCTTATCAGCACATTGCCAACGACAGAAACCTAATCTGACCTGGCTGCTGATGGCTCATGGCCTGTTGGTTGTGTTTCTGTTCTGTAACTGATTCTGGCGACCCCTGAGATTCTTGTAAAGGGGAGGATAGCAAGCACACACGCACACCGATGTATGCGCATCTGCGTGGGTACGCACGTGCAACACGCATACATGTACAAAAAAATGTGCACATGTTCACTGCTCTTAGTCCAGATTTTGAAGGCAAGCCCGTAGCCCTCATCGCTGTTATCTTCAGCTTTTTGTAATTAATTATGTTTGAGAGTGGTGTCAGTTAACATGAGACAAAAAAAACAAACTCCATCCTTCCTTCTTTATCCTAACTGTAAACACCTGGGTGACTTTTTTTTTTCTTTTTGGCTGAGTTTTCTGCAGTAGGAAGCGTAAAGGATGGGGTCACCCCCTCTCTCCTCGAGGCTTCAAGTTACCTTAGCAGTCTTTGCGTAAGAAAACTGCATGTTCAGATCTTCCCTTCTCCAAAATGCTGTAAAGTCCCTATTGTCTTTTGCTTTGGTAAAGGTTTTAGCGGAGCTCAGGCGTGCAGTTTTATTCTTAAAATACTTAAGAAGCTCCTGGTTTTCCTCCTCCCTTGCTGAAATAAAGATCAGTATTTGTAGGTCCAAGCATGTATGAGCCCTCACTGAGAAAATGGGTTTCACTTTCTTTGTGGTTCTTTGTTCTTTAGGGCAAACAGTCAGTGTAAGCATCATTTTATACCAGTGGATCAAACATTACACACTGGCAATAGATAGCTAGCATGGTGGTGTATCAAAAAAAAAAAGAAGAAGACGTGAATCCAACTGATGCAGTTTGCTTTTGACACAATTTCAAGGCTACAACAGTTATCTAGGAAGAATTTCTCTAAACTGTTATCCAACATAAATCAGCTTTAGCTTGGTGATAATTCCATCTGGCTTAAGTCTTGATTAAACCTTTGCTTTTAAACACGTCTCTTGTTCTTGACATTGTCATTTTCTGTTTTCCCTTTAAAGATAATCTTCAAAACCGCTGAAGTAGATAACGCCTCGGAAGCTAATGATGGCTCCAGCCAAGATTTTACTGTCAGCATAGAATCCGGCCCATTAACTTCTGAAGCCCTCTTTGGCAAAGCTCCGTATCCCTTCCATTGCCATCAAAAAGCTATTTTCCTCGGCCAGTCCCACACAACCCTAACAATGAACAGAGGATTAGAACATCTCTCAGTCTTGAAGCAAAAAAAAATGCAGAAATGGATTTTAAAAAAAAATAAAAAAATCTCTTTTTAACAATCATTGGTGAAAACTAGTTGGCAGCATTTCCACTTCAGGATTTTTCCTGACGTGATTCCCAAGAGGCGGTTTTTGCTTTTACGATACAATTCCTGCGCTTGCAGTCAGCCAACATGTGGCATTGTGATCCAATCACAGAGATTTTTTCCCCCTCTTCAGTTTATAAACGGTTAAATCTCTCAGTCTATTGTGAAGGAATCTTCAAAGTGGATGGAAACCACAGGGGAACATTGGTAGTTGTTAATTAATGCAACAGAATCTACAAATGCTTTATTTTACTGATTCAAAAGAGGAAAAAAGAGGAAAAACATGCTTTGAATCTAGCAACAGGCACGTCTAAATCTCTTACCTCATCTTCAAGCTGTTACCCTGGACAATGAGAAGCTGTTGTTTCTCTCAAAACCATAAGTATTTTTTTTTTTAAATAACTGTGCGTTGGTTCCAGAAGAAGTCTTTCTTTCTCTGGTCTAGATTTATTGGGTTTTTATTCTTCCCGATCATTTATGTTTCCATTCAATAAATTGACATAAAACGTGCTTTGCTAAAATGAATCGTTTGTGGTCTTTATGGCTATCACTGTTTTTAAAGGAAATGGGAAACATTACAGATGAAAGGCAATTAAAGTGAAACTGGCAAAGATAAGTGATAACTTCAAATTTTCTAAATTGATGGAGTGAGTGGTTAAAGAATAGTTTGTGATTGTGCGCGCGTTCATAAACAGAGTAGTGTTGGAAATTGCTTGAAGAATAAAGAATTGTTATCAATAAGAATTATGACCTTAAACTGGGGACTAAATTGTTTGCCGAAGTCATCGGTAGACATAAAAGTGCGGGTAAGATCCTGGAGGTCAGTTACGGGGTGAGCTGCCTCTTACCCTAAAGACTAACTGGGGTGAAAATCCCTGTCCCTTTGGTGGCTGACGCACGCACACACATATCCACTCTGGGTTTCAGACACATCGCCTTTGGCACCACAATCACTGCCAGATGCTGTGACTTTCTTTCAGACAATTCATTTCACAAGTATCTCTGAAAGAGCAATGCCGATGGTAGCTTTTGAAAGAGACAAATGTACGTGTGTGTGTATGTTTTAACGAGTGATGGAGTTATGCCGGTGGCAGTGAGAGAAAAGGACACATATGAGATCAGATAGAGACTAATTCACAACCTGGCCTAAGGACACCAGGCAGGATAATGTGAGAGATCTTTTCTCACACCATTTAGGCTAGTCCCAAAGGGACGCAGTGTTTATTTCTTGGCTGAACTGCATGATTCAACCAAGAAAAACAACAATGACAAAGGACTACAAAAACATAATGTTTGATTAACTTTTTTAAGCAATATTAATCCATCCAGTTCCAATTATTTCACTCTGCATAATGTGTATACAGCGCATATAGAACACTTTGCTGTTGCACTGACTGTGATGTTAACCGTGCAGATTTATAGTGGAAGAGACATCCAGTGCCAGCCCTTGGCAGCCCAGGCACGGTGCCCGCCCCAAGGGAGGTAGATGATGGAGAGCAAACAGCTAATAATTAATACCATGATTACACAGGCTGCAACAACACTGGGAGACAAACCTTCACACACCCGGGCAGGGTCCTGACGAAGACTGATAGCACCGGAGCATGCAAGTACATGCACAGATGCACAAATAGACATGCACTGCGTCTGTCACACGCATACTAACTCCAACCAGAACTCACACAATCATTGCCATAACATCTAACATCTCTTTGTTCACAGACAGATCAATTAAGGCCACACCAGAGGATCGGAGGATTAAAAAACAAAAACAGTATTCTCATCACGCTGTTTTGATTTTACTAGACCTCTGCAACATGGGAATGAAAGCCCGTCTCCTATGCTATTCTATTACGCACTCCTCAGATGAACCACTGCTGTTTGCTCCTTTCACTGTAAATAGAGCAGCAGCCACTTTATATTAATTCGGCTCCTGCGAGTCTTTTAAAGTAAATAAATCCAACTTGCTAACCAACCACAAAAGCCTACCTGTCAAATGTAGAAGTGACACTATTATTCCAAGCCTAAAATGACTAAAAAATGTGTTTAGGCTGTAGCAAAAATGCCTAGACCCCCCATGCAAGTGTGGATGAAACATCCCATCCATATAGCCATTACTTCAGCCACACAGTAGGATAACAACATAAAAACGTCACAGTCACCCTCATTAGCAGCTGGGACGGGGTTCTTTTCATTTGTATGTGCATGCACGAGGTCCGTGATGGCTTCCATATGGAACCCCCTTCATTTTTTAATATAACCAGCATCACGTTACTTTGGGAATGAAGTGATTCCAATTTCTCCCAAACCACAAGCATTTTTCTAAATGTGCTCGGCATGTCCAGGATTTCCTACCATTTGAAAGGATGCAGAGGCGGGTACGGCGTGTGTTTTCTCTATGGTGCGGCTTGACTATCTCCCTCGTATATGAGTGTGTCAAATCCCGGGAAGGTTGGAAATGTGGTGTGAAAAATGTGTGCAGTAATGTGTATGTGAAAATGTGTGGGTGAGTGTGTGTGTGTGTATATATATAAAGAGATGCCAACCATGAAGGGGCCATGCAAGGCCCGGGGCCCACGTCCTCTGGCCACCACTTCCTACTGCTTCGTGCCACATTGACTTGGTTTCCATTACCACAGTGGAAGGAACAATAAAA
>VOQK01019908.1:51913-64193 GCA_015052645.1 Benitochromis conjunctus
AAAAAAAAAAAGAAGAAGAAAATGCAAATGATTTAGACACTTAAAGCTGAGTCGTGACTTCTTCAAATAAAAATATTTGAGGGCAAAAAATGAAGTCAGCTCCTACGCTGATCTTCGTGGTCCTCATTGTGCCCAGTCGATATTTATCCTTACGGTGCATTTGTAGTTTCTTCACACTTCTGTCTCTTTGAGGCTGGTTCTTCAATGGGTTCTGTAGACGTACAGAAAAAAAACATCTTAGAAAACATCTGTGTGCCAAGATTGAAAATGAGCTCTGGGATTTCAGCACATGTAACAGCGCAAAACACCAAGTATTCATGCTTTGTAGCTTTAATAAAGCTTGCATAATTCACACCAATAACATTTAAGTTAAGTGGAAACTTAAAATGGTATGACAGATAATTGAGGAAATGGTTTCATAATGAAAGACAAATATGCTTTAACTTGCTTCCCTAGTCCTTCCTGTTGGTTTATTTTCAAGGCAGGAGTGATTCCTCACCTGTGTCTTCAGCATCACTTCCAAAGAGGACGTCTTTAGGAAGTGTGAACCTCACACACATCATATCTTTGTTGGGAGCCACGTTGCGCACAAAATGCACAGAGCATCGGTTCTTCAGAGGGAATCCGAGGCTGCGGGAAGCTCTCTCCACCACATCTGTGTCAGGGTCGTCGTCTTTGGAGAAGCCGTAGCAGTGCACTGTGGGTAGGTTCTCATCGCAACGACGCTCCTGGTGGTGAAGGAGGCCTCTAAATGCATCCAGGAATTCCAGAGCTAAGGCGGGCAGGTTCATCACCACATGAACAGCAGATGTTCCCCTCAGCAGTGCAGGCAGCTCCTGCTTTAAAGGTCCCCGGATGAACGCCCTGCCGTCCAGATTGAAGGCTCTGACTTTGCTCTCCACCTTGTTGAGTTTGCAGTTGTGCTGCAGCCATCTGTAGGACTCCGGGTTGAGGTCGTTGGCTAAGGTGCTGGCACCTAAGCGAGCGGCTGGGATGGCGAAGGGTCCAACGCCGGCGAAGACGTCAAACACAGTGTCGCCGCACTTGACGAGCTGCACCACCCGCTGGTGCTCTGTGCTCAGCCGAGGGTTCCAGTACACGCGAGAGAAATCAAACTCGTACGTCACCCCGTTTTCTTTCACCTGGATCGGGATCAGGATGGCGATTAGTCTGTGCACTGAATGTTTGTCATAACAACAAATGTGAAAACAGGGAGCTCTGTGGAAGTACACATACTTTAGCGACCATGTTCTCCTCTCCAGCCAGCACCTCCATCTTGAAGTTGCGGTAAGCGGAATCGATTATGTTCGTCTTATTGACCACACAGGTGACACCAGGATTTTTGTCCATGATCACCTGACCTGCAAGAGAAGGCGCAGAAAAGAAGCCATACTGTAAAGTTGGAAATGATGGCTGCTCCCTGCTGATCCACAGTTTCTGTTAGCTGCATTTAGATGTATTAGTCATCGTGACATTTTAGACACAGGGCCCTCGCAGAGAGGGGGACCCTCATCAGTTCAGTAGAACCAGTCTTGTTATGTTTGGGTGACAAATTAAAGAAATAAAGTGAATAAATAAGCAGTAAGATGTGTAAATACTTCAGTTTGTAATAAAATCTCCCCCCTGCCCCATCAGCAGCCTCTCACCTATGAGGTTCTTGTATGGGAGCTGGTGGTCCCTCAGGTTCATGTGTGCGATGTGGCCCACCCGACTAAACGCAGAGGTCACATCCTGACCTGGGGGAAGCACAGCCTCCAGCACTTCTTCGCTCTTCAGGTTGTCATAGGTCAGCTTCAGCTCATAGTAGTGGAGCTCCTCACTGACACTGAATGACCGCAGAGCCTCTGCCTCATTCTCACTGAAGGAGCTTGGCGAGGAGACTCTGCGAGGGTCCAACAGAACTAAGCGAAAGTCACTACTCTGCTCTTTGTCCTGAACCACCCTGGGCACACCAGGGCGCTGGATGCTCGACTTTTTCAGGCTTTTCACTACTTTGTTTAAGACCCCAATGTACACCCGTAGAGCCGGGACTGTAATAGTCTGTGTGAAGGCGTCTTTGTCCAGAGAGGTCATACCCCGGACCTCTGGAGGGGGTCGGTACAGTTTAGGCTCCATTATGGGCTTCACAGCCAAGCAGGGATACGCTGCAGAACAAAAGCAGCGGTGCACAGTGGCAGGATTCAGGCTCCTTTGAGTTTGTGCAGATACAAAGATCCTGCTGAGAAACCTGCAAACATAATAACGCCGTAATAATCAGGCAGAAAAGTTAAAACATCCATATTATCAGAACAAAGCTCGAAAACAAAAGTATACAATTAACCACTATCGAGAAACTTCAGATCCAGACAGCTCACCTCAACATCCTCCGATTACAGGCATGCTTGAACTGCGTCATCAGACTTCGACCACTGTCGAGCGGTGATTGGTCAAGCGAGCAGAGACTCGCATTGTGATTGCGCGGCGTGTTTTCTGACGTGCCGAACGCGACGGAAATAAGAGGCACGTGACTCAACAACAACAGTCATCAGCTGACAAGTTTAGAGGAGGAGAGTTTGAGATGGTATCGTAACTGTGCGGCTCCCCGTCTCCTCTCAAACTGCGAGGGTATTTTTTACGCTAATAAATTTGTTTGCTGCTTTGGTTCCCCACCCACAATGAGCATCGACAGCGATGTGTCCGTGGTCCGTGAACGCACCGCCCGGGACATCGATGAGACTGCACCTCTGTTACAGGTAAAACAACAGGCGAAGTCCCAAAAGTGAAACTGCGCTGAATGACTTGCTGAGACAAACAGTCTGAGACAGAAAATAAATGTGTTTCTGTCACAAGGAAGAATCTGCAATCTGTGTGTTTTTTAAAAATATATATTTATATACCTTTATTTATCCAATGGACATTTTCAACCTCAGATTAAAATAATTTTTTCAAGAAAAATCTGGCGAAGAGGGTAGAAAAAATTGCAACAAATATAAAATCACAGTTCAATAAACATATTTTAAATGGCCCAATTTTTTTTTTAAAGTCAAACATCAACAGTGACTTTTTTGGTTTAATTAAATAATAAACTGAATTACAGCAGTTAAAATGGCTGCTTTTTGTAATGTTGTCAGTTTAATCAGGCTGTCAAATTGTCCATGAAAAACATCACGTGTTTGTTTTGAATTGCTTGTTCATCTGTTTTCTGCATGTGTCAGCACTTACAGTGAAAGTGCACCCAACACCAGAACCTCTGTCTTTCTTCTTCTTTTTTTCCCCTCTCTTTCACTAATCTTTAACTTTGTTTTCTTTGGGCTTTGTCTCTTTTTGGCAAATAAATTATGTCAAAAATTAAAGTAGATGTGTTTTTTTTTTTAATATACTGGCATGATTTCAGAATTTCATTGGTTAAAAATCCAAAGGAACAGACAAGACACCTGAAAGGTGAAGAAGAGTGGGTGGAGACAAGTGACCAGGACGGACAGGATTAGAAATGAGTACATCACAGGCACAAAGTTAGAGAGACAATGCTGAAATGGTTTGGAGGGAGGGATAGTGGCTATATTTGACAAAGGATATTGAAGATAGAGCTGCTGGGCAGAAGGGAAAGAGGCAGAGGGTTGGTTTGAAGGAGAGGCACAATTTAATTACATACCATGTATTTACGTTAAGTAAATGGTCAATTCTACTGTCAGTTCATCATTTGAGGATGTTGTTGTGGCTACATTAAATCAGTTGTCCACATACACGCTGAAAGACTGCTCAAAGCTGCTGATGAATCCTGCAAAAACTCTGCAGAAACCAAAGTGTCTCCATCTGCACCTCTTCAGAATGTGCAATTTTACGAGTGTTCAGGGGAAAATTGAAAAACAAAAACAAAATCATATTTCAGCCTTTGAACCACTTATTCTTTGATTTGATGTCAGAGACAGATGAACAATTTCATATTGTTTGCTGAAGCTACTTGAAGCTAAAACAGCACACTGATAATGCATATAAAACCTTCATTATGACACAGAGACTATTTCAGTACCCACTTGAGGGTTTAGATTTTAAATTTCAGACAAAAGCTTTTTGAACTCAGCAGCACTATATTAAAAATGACTGTCACAGTCATTTTTAAAACATCACTAATGCATGTTTAGAAGTTTTAGCATCTCTTTCTAAAAGTAACGAGAAACTCTTTCTAGCTTGATTGTGTTAGTTTATGTGGCTGATTTCAGTGAGCAATATAGAGTTAGAGTTCAAATATAAGCAAGACATAGTGTGTGGCCTGTGTTGTTGTTTCCATGCTAGTATGTGAGGGTTCCCATAAATTTTGTCATAATGGTGTGAACATTGGCTCAATCTGGACGTACTCATACCTGCAAATTACTGAAAACAACATGTTCTCCCTCTTTTAGCTACTCGCTTTAGGGGTCACCATCAGATCTTCTGCCTCAGTCTCACCCTATCCTTGCATCCTCTTCTGTCACACCAACCCTCTGCATTATCTTCTTCAATAGATCCATCAACCATCTGTGTGGTCTTTCTCTTTTCCCCTGCCTGACAGCTCCATCTTCAACATCCCTTGTCCAATAAATCCACTCTCCTTCCTCTGCACGTCCAAACCACCTCAGCCTTGACTCTATAGCTTTGTCTCCAAACATCTATGGCAGTGGTTTGATTTCTTCATGTTTTGCTTCCAACTATGTTGAATTGTAGCCTGTGCAAGCTGGGATAAGCTTTACCTCGAGGTGCCATCCTTTACCATAAACTCCAGCTAGTTTGTATTTTTATATATTTGGGGTTTTAGTTCACTTCCTGTCTCTCAGTACTGTAACGGGGAAACTGCAACAGCCTGCGGGTCAATCTAAGCTTGTTGTGACACTGATACAAGAGTTGCCACTCGTTCTGTCCAGGATATCCCCCATTAGAGAGGTCAAGCAGTTTGGGCAGCTCCCCTTATCCTGAGCTCAGGCAGCTGTCCCACAGCCAGCAGCTCAAATCCCACTCCATCCATTCCCATTTCCATTCCCTGATCCCCCATGCCACTGCAGTGCTCTTTTCATGACATCCATCATCAGGGCCAGCCAGTTGTTCTTAATACTGTCATGAGCAATCTTCCTGAGGGTCTTACAAAAATAATTTTCTTCTGCTGCATTTTTTTCTTCATACTATTTATATTATGTGTTGTATGTGCAGGGAGCTGTGCCATCCAGAGCCAGAGGTGCCTCCTTCGCCTCCTCTGTGTTTAACCTGATGAATGCAATCATGGGCAGTGGCATACTGGGTCTAGCCTATGCCATGGCCAGCACTGGAATAGTTGGGTTTTGGTAAGTATCTTCTCAGTGCATAAGGCAAAAAATGCCTTAATTGACTCCTAGTATCCCAGAGGATATCTGGATTAGTTTGTTATAAATCCTTTAGAGCATCTAAAGCGCTGTCTCCTGTTGTTTCTTTTTAAAATTTGATACATGTTTGTAAAGATATGATGAGAAACGTTCTTTCCAGTATCCTGTTAGTGCTGGTGTCCAGCCTGGCTGCGTACTCTATACACCTCCTGCTGAAGCTCTGTGACCAAACAGGTGGGTGCAAGGTAACACTTCCCTGTGGATGTTTCATTTAAACACCCTTGCTCGATTTTTTTTCCACGTTCCATTTACTTATTATTTGTGTCCTCATTGAGAGAAATTGCAGATGATGTTTAAATAATATTTTACAGAACCTCAGAGGAGCAAAGAGAGGAGATAAAAACCAGATAATCTCTGGATGTGGGTTATTGAGTCCCACCCATTTTTCCATGAAGAGTTTTGTGATGTGATAGTCATCCTGGCATCGTTTTCATGTCTGATTCTTCTTCGTTTTTTTCTCTTCTTCTTGGATCTAGGTATCAATTCATATGAAGACCTCGGAGGGAAAGCCTTACAAAAACCAGGAAAAGTAAGTGTTGATTTTTGGATTGCTGCACATTTGCCCTGCCAAAAAGTTTATACAAGTTTTTCCACCGTGACCAGAGACGTTGCTCACACTGACTTTTCTTTTTAGGTTCTGGTTGGAATCGCTATTCTTATCCAAAATATCGGTGGTAAGTGAGCCCCCGGGTCAATGTGCAGTTACATACATCATTTCTGACATGCTGGACATGAACTGATTTTTGTGGGTTTTTATAGGAGAAGGGTGGTGCAAGGGGTGAGGAGTGCTGCAGGGTCAGACTATGGTCAGTTTATTTTGGAGGTAGATAGCGCCTCCTGCTGGCGCCCAAATGGTGGGGGGGTTTTTACAGCCACCCTCCTGTGTGGCTTTTATCTCGATTCCCTGATAACCTCTGACCCTGTAGCCGCTGTCTCCTCCCCTGAGCCTGAAACACGACTTCTCCTCTAATTGATCACTGATGGTAAACCTGCTCCCACCGTCTGCGTGTGGAGTAGCCTAATGGGACCCCTCCCTTTATTTCCCCCACCCTCTCACTTCTCTCTCTTTCTCTTACTGTCATTCCTCAGCCACAAACCGTGCTTCCCAGACAGTCGAGAGCTGAGGTGATAGCTCCTCTGCAGTCATTAGTGGCACGGCTGAGTGGATTATTGCCGTGCCCTCTGGTATGTTTGCGGTTTTCCCAGCATGGGGGCAGTATGTGTGAGAGTGTGAGAGCCAGCACTCCAGCATGCATCTGTCTATACCCCGGGCCCCTTTTATAAGAGTGCAATTAGCCTCACTCTGGGTAAACATTCATCTGCACTGCCAAAGGCTGATGGGCCAATTGACCTTAATTACTGACCAGCCCAGGGCTCTCACAGCCAGCTTCGGCCCTTGTCCTTAATGAAATGAAAGTGGCTCTGTCTTACGTTGAGCACACTCTCCCGCTGTTTGCTGACCACACACAGAAGGTTTAGGTCAATTTTATTTGAAGTTTACATACGTACTTATTATTATAATACGTTTTCTTACCACTTGGCAATGCTTTCCCTTCACTCAGGGTTTTCTTTTTTCCCTCCCCGCTTTAAAAAAAAAAAAAAGATGCAAATACTATCCCACCAGCAGTTTCCACAGATGTGGTGTTATACTCACAGTAACCAGCTGCATCGACCGAAACCATTGCATCATGTCTGCTGCGTGTGATCTCTGTCAGCATGTCTTTATTTGTCTGTGGCTTAAAACTATATTTATATACATAATATAAAAAAGTTTTCATGCTTTCTTTAAGTTGACGGATGCACTCTCCCAGGGTACGTTTTTGATTAATCCACAAAAAACCCCTGCAGCCTCAGAGTAACGTCTTATTGACAGATTTGAGCGCTTACATAAAATGTCTGCAGTTATTCTCAGAGAGGGAATGTCCGTGCGTCTGTGTGGGCCGAAGGGTTGCTGGGGGGAATTTTCTTTCATAAACAAATACAGGATCTGGGGGATTAAGGCCAGGCTTATTTAACGGCAAGCGCAAGATCTGCCCCCGGGGGCAATAAGGGCCCAACTAACTCTGGCTAGCGTGGCTTCACAAATCTGAATCCCTTAACATTATCTCCCTTTATAACGGGCTACACATCCCCTTGAATTCCAAACATGCTCACTTCTGACGGTGCTCTCTTTCCCTCTTTCTTGCTTGCCTATTTGAGTTGTTGGGGCTACTAATACTCACAAAAAGTGACCCCCAGTGCCCCTCTCTCTGATTGGCTGCCTGCGCATACAGGGAAGTATCCTGTTTCCTAGTGAGGTGGAGAAAGGGGGAGAAGTACCTGGATTAGCGTCAGAGATCATTATTGTTAGCATTCCTCCCCCCTTCGCACTTCTTCGTCCTGGCTGCTACTCGCAGTCTCCGGCAGTTGGAAGTCCTGCATAATGTCCGCTCCTCTATGCCAAGGGCTTTGCTGGTGATCCCCTTGAGCTGCCTGCCCCACCCGTTTGCATTAACTGAGAGCCGTAGTTACCCCCCCCCCCATCCATTCTGCTATTTCCTCACACTGGAAAAACGCTCATCATCCTCACACAGCAGCTTGTGATTGCTTGTGACAACACACATTCATCTGCTGCTTTTATGATTAAGTAGTTTGGTGTGTTTATGGGCTTTTTTTTCTTTTCTTTTCTTTTTTTCAAATAATCACTCAATTTCTGAACCCTTTCTGTTCTCTCGCCTCTCAGCCATGTCATCCTATTTGTTCATCTTGAAGTCGGAGCTTCCTGCAGCCATCAGCAGCCTCCTGAGTGCAGACAGCACAGGGTGGGTATATCCAGCACCGTGAACGCTCTCGTTTGCCAAAGAGGAAATTCAGCTCAAAATCTGTCACAGCTGCGGGTTGAACAAAGTCATTCTTTTGAATTAGCTGCACTGAGATAAAGAATGAGTCATTCCTGTTCCCATGCTGTTGGAGATTATACCTTTTGGCCTTTTTAAATAAGTCAAATTTGAAACTTGTGCACCACAAAGCTGCACAAACTGGAATTAGTTGGGCCATAAGAAGCGCATGAATAATGTCAGGGAAGCTCCCTCACTCAACCAAAATACACTGCTAATGTTTTCCTTGTCTGTCGTGTAGCGTGAGGCATGCCCACAGGAAATGTATTCCCGATACGAGAGCCATTCATCACATATCAGCAGCAGCCAGTGCCTTTCATTGGTCTGCGTGGACATGCCTCCGGAGAAGTCCTTGGCAAAGAATGTAACTTCTATCACTTTATTATTGGCCACACTGGTTTAAGCAAGAGTTGTAGCTGCTCTCAGCCCTATCCGTCAACATCTGAATCCTCCACACACAGCTGCTTTGTATTAGTGCTCTCCTTTCACCCCCACCCCTCAAAATCTCTCACACATGTTCCCCGGAATCAGACTGATACAAGGGGATATCAGTTTTGCCATTCTAATTACAGCTCACTGCTGAGGGAAACAAAACATTTCTGTTAATGAGCGGCTTTGGGATGTTAACAGACGCGCACATTCGATTCCATCAAAGCCCAAATAAATGAGTTGTTTTATATTAAAATGCGTTTCTTTTATCTGGCTCATTTATCATAATACGGCAGAGCGAAAACAAAGTCACGCTCAATCTTTTTTGCGCTGCCGCTAACAGACTGCGTGTGTCCCGCTTCTCTCATCGCGTTTAAATTCAAGGCCAAAGACACGGACAGCTGTGGATCTGGGATTGTGCAGGGCCAGATTTATGCTGATGTTCGAGATTGACTCATTGGCAGTCGTGCTCCGACTTTAACCGAGAGCTATCCTGCATCTCGTTATAGCGTGAAATGTTCCACATTTCATGGGTCTTCTAGGTATCCTGTGCCTTTACAGTAAGCCTGGAGCCTCCAGAGATTCATTTTTTTTTTTTTTACAAAAATGTCTGCAGGAATGAGCGCTTTTTTTTTCTTCTTTAATTTAAAGTGCTTCTTGTTGAAAAGTGCTGTGCAAATAAGCCGTCCTCATCTTAATTAAGATTGGGTCGAGTTCTTCGCGTAAACTTGGCTTAGAGCAGACCTGATTGGACCGGAGAGAGTCGAGGTCAGAGCAGAGGTCTCGCTCACATCCAGTTACAGGGCAGAAACGGTGTAGACGCGGAGACAAATCCATCAGCGCCCATGGTAACGCCACAGCTGTGAAACTGCCAAACAGGGGTCAGTGGGTGTTGATGTTGTCAGAGCAGGTGCTGCTTGACTCTGGAGGCTCCTATAAAGAGCAGTGGAGCCAGTCCCTCACGACCCCCGCATACAACGCGTAGCAGAGAGCCGGGCAGCACCCGTCTCGACCGACTCCGACCCCGGTGGAGCCGGCATGCCTTCCACATGTGTCACCTCGAACGCCAAGCCCCCACTCCCCCCACCCCGCCTCATTTTACTTCCCGATCTCGAATGAACTGCCAAGGCTATCCCTCGGCAAAGGAAAATATTATTCCCCCTCTCCAAAAACCCAGCAAGTGAAATGTGGTCTCATCTGATGGAGCGACACAACGTTTGCATGTGAATTACATAATTGTTATGGTTTGCAAGAGCTAAAGCCTTTAATTCGTACCACATGATGAATCTGTCGCTCTGTATTTGAGCACGAAATGGAGACAAATTTCCAGAGCCGGGCCATCTTAAGGCATGGAAGAATAATCTCTCCTATCCCTGACCTGATGATACAACATGTGGCTTAATTCAGTGTTAACCTGTAATAGTTTATGCCCTTGTTGTTTTAATTTATTTATTTTCCAGAAATGCCTGGTATGAAGATGGCAGGCTGCTTCTAATCATAATCACGCTTTGTGCTGTTCTACCTCTGTCGTTGTTGCCTAAAATTGGTACGTTGAGAAATCCTCGAGTTTCTTATTTATCTTTTTCTTGATTGGCTGCTTCTTACTCGATCTTTCTCCCACCCTTCCAGGCTTCCTGGGATACACTAGTAGTCTCGCCTTCGTATTCATGCTGTACTTTGCAGTTGTGGTAAGCTCTGACACGAACCTCCATACGTCTATCTGTTTCTTCGGTTTTTGACCTTATTTATTATCTCTTGTGTAGGTCGTGGTCAAGAAATGGTCCATCCCCTGCCCACTGCCCCACAATGTAACGTCCCTTTCAGATGCCTTAAACGTAAGAACAGCATTCCTTTCAGCCGTAAATACACTTTTGAAAAAAACAGATCTGATGCAGTATGGTCCAGAAGGTCACGGGCACAGGATTAGGAGGAAAGCCCAGGAGATTGAGTTTACTGATTGTGTCTGCACAGGCTGATGAGGACCAGAGAGGGCTGCACAGATCTGTGTATGGTAACTGATGCTGCTCCTGAAGGACAGGAAGTCCAGGCGACCTTGCCTGATCCTGGAAATCAACTCTGACCTTTAGGAATTATACAGACCATACAAAAAACCTGCCATGAGCTATATTAGAATACTTGTTTCCCTTAAGCTTGAAATGAAGCTTTACTATTTGCAGCAGAGCTGCTGAACTCATCTCTTCCTAGAAATAACCGGCTCGCTTTTCTCTCCTTGTTTCGCCAGATATCAAATTCCTCTGACTCAGAGTGTTCTCCAAAACTCTTCGTCATCTCTAGTAAGGTACGTATAGGAAACCAACGTTTTTCCTCAGCTCTGAACACGCAAAGGCTTTGAGGTGGCAGTGAGAAGCTGTTAAATGTAGAACTGCTGCAGCTGCTCCACTGTGTTGACAGGTCACACTCTCACCTGTGAAGTGTAACCTGTACGTGTGGACCTCAAGCACACTACGCAGCTGACACTTTCTCGACAGTTTCCTATAATGTGCTCACACGGCACTATAGATGTATACTTGTATAAGATGCATGTAGTGGAAGAAAAGTTCAGAAAGTTCACACCTTTAGATTTGCATCCTCACTCTTAGCAGCCCAAGCAGTAATTGCTACTAGGAGGACCATACCTTGACCCACCTGCCTCCTCCCTCCAGTGTAACAGAGTAGGTTGTTAATTTGTTAATGACGGCTGTGCTCTGACTGATGTGTGTGTGTGTGCATGTTTGTGTTGCAGAGTGCTTACGCCATCCCCACCATGGCCTTCTCCTTTCTGTGCCACACGGCTGTCCTGCCGATCTACTGCGAACTGGATCGGTCAGCTTCACATTTATTTCTATTATTTTTGCCTGTTTTCTGTCATATGCATACAGTTACAGCGGTGGCTGCTTATATTAAACATGGCAAAGTTTCAAGTAATGAGGTTAGAGCATGTGCGAGTCAGAAGCTCAGGCTTCAGGCTGCTCTTCATGCATTTCCCACAGTTTTCTTTCTAAGTGGAGAGAGCAGGTTAAATGACCTGACTGAGCGTCTGCACCACGGCCCCGGATAAGATAATAAGATGAATAAGGATGTGTCATTTAAAGCTATTCTAAGTCTATGAATAAAATATGGAGCTGGAAATGGGCATAACAGGTGCCTGTCACGTGTGTGCATTATTATCTCTTTGTCTTTCAGACCTTCCAAATCCAGGATGCAGAAGGTCACGAATATCGGCATCAGCCTCAGCTTCTTGCTGTACTTTATTTCTGCACTGTTTGGCTATCTCACCTTCTATGGTAAGTGTGCAGGGACACTTTCATTCAAAGGAAAGCGTTGTCCCTTCACTGTTTTTATTTTTTTAACTTTTAGCTCACGTGGACTCCGAGCTGCTCCTCAGTTATGGTACATACTTGCCCCGGGACATCATGGTGATAACGGTTCGACTGGCCATCCTCCTGTCTGTGCTGCTGACTGTGCCACTTATACACTTCCCTGTGAGTAAACCTGCTTCATAATAATAATAATAACAATGCTTTTTCACACAGGTTTGTTTAGTGCTTCTTCTTTTTTCTTTTTCTTTTTCTTTTTCTTTTTTTTTTTTTTTATTCAATTTTTAAA
>VOQK01019911.1:9033-26401 GCA_015052645.1 Benitochromis conjunctus
TATTTTAAGCTCGGCTCTTAAAGCTTTCATAAATGGAAACGCATTTGTATACGACACACCAATTTAATTACTTTCCTGTCATGGGACTTTTCACAATACTTCCTGCAGGTACCATCCAAAGGAAGTCTGGCATCTGCTACTGGTAAAATCACATTTTGCACCAAAAACACAAAAAGTTAATGGCAAAGCAATTTAAAATAAAAATATATTTATCATTTGCATTCAATTCATTTCCTGCACTGCCAGTGTACTGCTGAAAGAACACCAGACAAAATCTATCAAAAAATATCAGTATAATAATATCCTCATTTAAGCGCTTTGCCCACCAAGCAAAACTAAAAATAATAAACAGATTAAAAAGCAACAGAAATAGTCACAGGTTTCAAATACAAGAATCCCTTTAAGTGAACGTATCTAATGATAATTTAAAACACAGAATCTCAATAGTGTCACATAAAGCCACCCCAGTGTTGTGGGGAAAAGGCCCACAGATGAGATGGAACAAGGAAAATGTCTGTGGAGTCCTGGTTGTCTGTCAAAGCAGGAACTGGGAGGTGTTTGGAGTTGACCTCTAAGGGCAAGGACTTCCCAAAGCCCCTCTGCAAAACAACAGCAGACCCGGCAGCTGACAGTGGGACACAGGCTGCTGCTCTGCTATGCCTGCCTTTAAACCTCACTGACTCCCCTCATCTCTCTTCCTCTCTTCTCCAGCGTGCCATCCACAAGGGAAAGAGTGCACAGCCTTTAAAAACTGCGAGCGGGAGAAAGAAAAACGCAAAAGATATCGCCTTGCCGATATGATCAGTCAGGAATGTAGCAGCGCTTTACTGTATTTGAACAAACATGTCTGCGATGTCAGATACAACAACGGACAGATGGGGAGAGTTTAGCAAACAGCAGCTTGATCAACCAGAGAGCAAGAAAGACTGTTTTTAATGCATGCAGTGTGACTCACACTGCGCGTGATTAATATAGACAACATATTTTGACACATGTCAATACTGAAAGTATCTGTTTAGGAAGAAATTAACGAGGACGAAGCCCAAGAAGATTTTATTCTTCTTTACAACAAGCCAAGAAAAACTATTGCAAACTATAGTATTATTATTTGCAGTATATTGATTTTATAATGTTTAGTACACAGCAGCTACACGTAGAAGATTGCTTGCAGTTTCATATAGCAGACATGATTAAGCACACTGTCTGACCACGAATGATGAGTAAAATGACTTCAGCCAAACTATGCAAGAGGAACTGGGAACTCACTGGATTCGTCAGTTGTTTTCATGTTCTTGCTGCTTATTCTGGACGTTGTTCAAAAAAAAAAAAAAAGCAGCTGGGCCACTCCCACCCCCAGCATTAAAACACTGTCCACCTCTGGAACCAAAATCAGCACCAAAGAAGAGATAAACTCCAACCAGGTGATGTACTTAGCAGCTCTGAGACATTTAGGCCGTGACTTTTTTTTGGTGGGGAAGAAGCGGGAAATTAACCACATGTCTGCAAAGCCACTGTCACATGTTTTGAGAGGGGCTGCATTTGTGAAGTGAGGAGCTGTGGTACAATAAGTAAGTCACTGTGGAGAGTGAATCACATATGCAATTAGAAAACCTTTAACCATGACTAGTCATTACATGGCATAAACATGTTGTCTCCTGTCTTCTCCACTAGTCGTATCCACGCTTTCACTGGCAGTGCTTTTCGCTTTGCACATGATTTGCATGTCAGGCCTGCAGTGGCAGTACCAGTTTTTACTTTCACCCGACACTCGAGTAGATTCTACACTGCACTAAACTAGCTATGTGGCATATTTTCAGAAATCATCTGTGGAAGGTCACGGGAGACGATAAATACAATGACCAACTATTTCTTCAGCTAACTACTGATTAACAAACACAGGCCTCAGCTGGTTTAGGAAGGGCACGGTGGTACAAACGGTTGAATATTGACAGGGAAGTTGTTGTTAAGGATTAAGATATATTTTCATAAATAATCCCCCCTGATTGGCACGACTGAACGGAATATTTTAGCATCAAACATGGCAGTTTACAGCTCTAAAACAACACATTTCTTACACCTCTTCAAGTCATTCCTGTATATTGACCAATCAAAGTTGCTACCATGTTCTCAAACACAGCACACCTTCAGGAATGTCTGGAGTATCTGAAAATATCCCGCTGCATTCACGTAATTGCATCAGATGACAGTAATACTGGTAAATAAATGGCCCTGGTTGTCCATATAGCCTGACTTTAAGTGGAAGGAATGTCAGATGGACAGACGATCGCATTCACAAGTCTGTGTGTTCTGGACACTCCATCTCATGACTCTGTTTTCTGGCTGAAATAGTGTTTGTGTAGTTGTTTATAGGTTATTTTTCAGGGTGAGAAGCAGTGTGAGAAGGGCTCAGAGGCTGCTCCCTGCTTTCTTGCTTGCAGTCCATTATCTTGCCTCGAGAGGTTTTTTTTTTTCCTCCGGTTGTTTATATAGTACTGTAACCAAGCAAATTTTTTTCCTCTGTAGTATTGCAGCTGCTGTTCCATACTGTCCACGGTGGTCTCTGTGTAAACATTAGCCAGCTTTAAGTGGAAGACAATGAGGAAATGACAGGACAGCATCTGAAGACATTCAAGGATGGATTTCCAGATGAAACAGAGAGATGACATCATGGCAAAATCAGCTAGCAGGAACATGGAGAGGCCTGGTAACGCTACACCATACAAAAACAGTGGACAGCTGTATTTATAGGAGATTGTCTCATGGTCCTATCTGCCTTCATAAATCCTATTATCTTATTTGTAGCCATTCCCCTGCCTAGCATCCAGCAAGAGACCAGCAGCTTTGGCTTATATAGACTTATCAAAGCACTCAAGTGTTGTGACATTAGTTGACTTGGCTAGGATGAAAACCGGTCACATCAGTTGTTGATTAGACATTACCTCATCATATTTGGATAAAACCAAACGACAGTTTGTGTGTATCTCAGCTCTTTAGCCAAAATTATAGACAGCTGTCATCTATTGCACAGGCTTACCTCCATATTATTATCATTATACCTCCCAGCGGGTGGCCTTTCATGTAAAGTCTGCTGTCTTTTCACATAACATACACGATTCACGATTTTAGTGGACATATCAAAATTATGACTATAAGACTAAAGCACAATTTCCGTCACCATTCTTTAATAAATTATCTTAGTTTTCTAAAATATTACAAATTGTCCGCTTTTCACGATACAGAAGCAGTTAAGTCAGGGTTTAATATCATGTAGGCCTTGATGGGATAGTTCAATATCCTCTTGTTTTGGTTTGTCTATATCTATGTGTGTACACACACACACACACACAACTGTACTGTCAGAAAGAGTGAAAAGATCACAGGAAACACAGAATACTGTCTCATCTGTGGGACATAAAGGTTTTAAAACTTTGCCCCTAACACGCTCTGTATTTACTGTTATACCTCCGGGCTTACATTATAGACCACCAAAGATCAGTAATCATAACAAACATTCGTTTGTTCACTGTGCAATCGGATTAAACCCAGGGACCTTTGAAAACCTTTTTGAACTTATTATCATTTTTTTTCTTGTATATTAGTCGTTTCTTTCATTACGCGGGCCTGATGCTGTAACTAAACTGTCTTTATGAGATCTTTATGAGTTAAAAAAAAAAAAAGGATGCTCCGGCTACAAGTAAACTATACGAGTTAATATCAAGTGACATGAACACAAAGAGTCACTTTGACAGAGTGAGAAACAGCAGACAAATCGGGTAACTTCTGTACCGGTCAAACTTCTAAACGTAGAGAAACTAAACGGAAGTGAATTCACTTACATATCTTCTGAGTTTTTTCTCCGGTGGTGATTTTCTCAGCCAGCCTTGGAAGATGATTTCTCCGCCGCTCATGTTTGTCAGTGTCTGCTGCTTCTTCTCGCTCTGAAACTGCGGTTTGTCACTAGAACATGATGGCTCCTTAGGGCTTGCCTGTTCAAAGTGCTGTCGGGGTTTGGCTCTCCCTGCTGCAGTCTGCTCCCCCCATTTGATAAAAATCAAAGTAGTGATGGTCGGAGATTTAGACAGTCGCTCCCAGTGGTACCGTGTGAAGTAAGAGGCGTGCAAAACGGTGCGATTCTGCTCTTAGGCAATTACGCACGGCCGGCTGACGAGGAGCTGCGGGCAAACTCAACTGATGCAGGGTGAGGAAGTATCATAGTGTGTCTGCAGTTTGTTTTCCTTACTCATACCACGCCCACTGTGAATAAAGAGGGATGGGCTGCACTGGGATGAACAGGATGGGGGAAGAACTGCTACTAAACAGCTCCCCAAGCGACTCCAGATAAAACTAAAAAAATCACAAAAAAAAATCAAGTGTCTCTAACACAACGAACAGATTTAGAAGCAATTCTCTATTATTTCAAACCCTGTACATTATTTTTCTCTAAATAATTAAAACAAATGTGTTATATGAGCCCATAATGTGATCTAAGTATATTTAAATATTATAGCAGATAGAAGGCAGTTTCTTAACTTTTTGCGTTTTGGAAAAACAGAGAAAATCTTGATTCAAGGCAACAAATTAACTTGGCAAAAAAATTGGCATTTTCACACTAGTTGAAATGGGAAAAGGCACCATCTGGTGGGAAGTTAACATCTTGCTCTTAAAACCAACCTTGTAACCAGAAAAATTAAAGCAACCAGTTAACGCTTCCCTAGGAAATATTAGGAAGTATTCCTCATGTCATCAAGTATTCCTTGATAAATAAAATATATCAATTTAAATTCCTGCAATGAGTAATTCCCATTATAGAGGCAGACACCGAAATAAACAATCAAAATTAAAACAATCCAGAATGTTATATTTATTTAATGTTTTCCAAGACATACATAATTTTGTTAAAACATCCAAAATGCTTGAATTGTTTTTCACAGTAGACAAGAATGAGAAAATCTTGGGAAAGGAATGACATCTTTTATGTTGTCGACGCCAAGAATGCATTGCAAATATCGCTCAAATCCCAGTCCAAAGCCTCCATGAGGGACAGAGCCAAAACGCCTCAAATCCAGATACCTGCAAAATTCATAAATGTTTTTTTTTTTTAATGATCTTTTAAAATATCATAAATATACAGATTTTTTTTTTTTTACTATTATTATTTTACCAGCTATAGACGTCTTCTAATCCAGCCCTGGAAAAAGGTACAATAATTGATGTGAGATTATGTTCTACAATAAATGCATGATTTCAATGATTTTTGTCCATATTGCTCCACAGTACAATATTTTCTTTTTTTGTGTACAAACATCTAAATTCCTTTATATAAATTACAAGAGATGCGATTAAAAAGTTACAAGACTCCACCCATAAAAACAGTAATTTATGTAAAGCTGTCTGAACTCCCATCAAGGTCACCTTCATGTTAAACTCTGGACCACTTGCAGCACTGCTTTTAATTTTATATTGCTCCCTAGATGCCCTGTTCTGACCACCTGTGCATCTGAATTTTCAACATGAACCTTAAACTTGTGCATTAAGCAAACATCAACTTCTGTGACACAACATTTGTGTCAAGGATCCTCATTTGTAATGCTAGCTAGATCTCTGGGTAAGACCCAGCGACCCACAGGAGATTTTAGTGGATGTGCATGCAGTGTCGATGTCTGAAAATGACCTATTAGTTCAGGAGTGTGACAGCAGGCAAGGTGTTCTTGGATTGATTTATTTTTCTTTAATTCAAGCGCGAGCTGAAATCCTCCCCCGGGGTCAGAATAACAACGCAGAGTTCTACAGTAACATCCTGAGACATCTGAGGGAGGAAATCCAGCTAAAATGACCTCAACTGTGTCTCATGCCATTATGCACCTTCACATAGTGCAATGAAACATTTTGTTTGGCCACACAAACACAGGTGCAGTCATTCACTCACCTCTACTTGTCAGATTTGCCCCTCTGCAACTTTGTTCTCTTCTCAATAATGAAATTAAAGTTGAAAGGTCACCACTTTACCTTACCAGAGGATATCCAGCACGTATAAGTGTAAAGGGACTGAACACAGTTTCAACAAAGTGATCTTAAAAAGCAGCCAGGCTGCACAGACACAACCTTGAAGAGGAGATCAATCAAATTTAAATCAGGAATGGTATTTAGATTTTTATGGGCAGAGTCATATAACTTTATGATCAAACTTCAGAAACAGCATGCAATAAAAGTTTCCTTTCAGTGTAATATCTTTAATAGGCAGTGAGGTAAAACACTAAGCCATGCAAACTAGATGCTAACCCATCTAGTTCTGACACAACAAGATGTGTCAGAGACAAGGGAGGGAGGGGGTGGGGGTATAGAGCATTTTCTTTATTTTAAATCAGCCTCCACAAAGACTTAAACTGCACCAGCTGGCCCCGAGTCTCACAGGCAGGATTATGACTGCTCTGAATGCATTCAGGAAAAATTCTAAAGCAATTGAGGATAGATTGGAAAAATGTAGTCTAAATCTTTTAGCGAAAGCCTTCCTATACTCGTGGAGTATGAATTCTTACTCTTCCAGCCGAGCTCTCAGCAGATTCAGCCTCTCCTCTCTTAGGGAGCCCCCACAGAGCTCTCCAACTCCTGGCACAAGAAGGTCCACTGCAGCTGCCTGCACAACACTCAAAATCAGCTCAGATATGCAAATTACTGAAATACCCTAACTGACATTACAAAGAAGGAAATGAGAGGTTAGATCATTCATTCACCCTGTATACAGTATAACTGAGTCTTACTGTACACTCAGGATGATCCTGGTTGTCTCTTGCATAAAAAGGCTTCAGATCATAAGGATAATCAGTGACAAACACTGGAATGTTGCCACAATGTTTCACCAGGTACTTCTCGTGTTCGGTCTTAAGGTCACAGCCCCACTGTAGAAAAGAAGAGCCGTGTGGAATAAACTTGTTGTTAGCGAGTAGAGTGTAGAGGAATATATCTAGTTTGCAATATCAACATAAAAATGTAATCACTGCCACTTACATCTGTTGGGAAGGCAAATTTCTCTGAACTGCGGCGTAGGATGTCTATAGCTTCTTTGTAGGTAATCCTTAGAAAAGACATCAAATATTCCTTCAGCTTTTGTCTCCATATTATTTATGCGATCCATTTTTAAATGTGATACACAGAAAAGGAAGAGACTTACACAGGAAAGCTATTCTTTAGCGCAGCATTTACAGTGTCCTTGAAATATACGAATGCAAGAGGAAACGCGTAAGTTGAGATCATAATATAGTCAGTCAGAGTCATGGCTGGAACCAGGTTATGTCCCCAAGTGTCCTTCAGGACTTACCCTGTGCCCAGGAGTCACATGCTTGTGAAACAAATCCACATCCTCCACACAGTGAGCCAATACATGCTCTGTGGCAAATCTGAACATGTCCTCCATAACCTAAGGAGCAGGCCAAGTTTAATAATTAAAGCTTTCCCAGGCAACTGTGCACAAGGGCAACTTTAAAAGTCACATAGGGAAACTGCAAAATTTGAAGTTCAGTACACAGAGATTATATGATGACATCAGTTCAGTTTATTTTAGATGCTTTTCTAATTTTACTGACCACACAGAGCACTTAATACTACAAGCCACAATTAACCATACGTTCATACAGCGGTTTATTCTATACCATTCTAACACTTTATTTACCTCAACTCAAAATCACTAACCCAGCAAGCATGTCTTTAGACTTTGGACTAATATGGGATTCTAACTTTAAAACAAAAGCTGACTAACAGAACAGCAGACATCTGTCAATTTGAAATAATGGAAATGTGAATTAATCTATGACAGGTACAGAAATACGTAGTATAGAGTAAAAAGTTAATTACACGTGTTATCCAATGTCCTGTTTGACTGACAAATACAATTTTGTATGTGAGGTCAAATATGACGTAGCTAACCTTCGTGAGATCCTCTAAGGACTGTGTGAAGGAGATCTCCGCCTCTACCATGTAAAACTCAGCCAGGTGGCGTCTGCTTTGGGAGTTCTCTGCACGGAAAGTTGGTCCAAATGTGTAGACTTTAGAAAAAGCCCTAGAAGAGTAAGAGTTATAAGTAGAAACATACTTTATATATATGTCAGCTTTAGAATGTGCCGAAATTAATTTACATAAGTAAAATGAAAGAAAAAAACAATACGATTAAGCACTTAACATCCAATGGTTATGTGACGCCAACTTAAAGCAAGTTGATTTCTCCTGTAATTTGTCAACTTTCTGTAGTTTACCTCACCCTGACACCACTTCCAAATGAAGCTGTCCAGACACGGTCAAGTAGCCTGGCACAGAGAAAAAGTTCTCTCCATCTGCATGATCTGGGCCTGATGGCTGTGGTAAAAGCAGGGATTTAAAGTTTTCAAACAGTGTCATAAATCTGCTCAGACTAAAGCACAGGGCTTTAACATTAAACAAAGACACTGCTGTGTTAGACGCTCACCTCAACCTGAAAGAGCTCCCCTGCCCCTTCACAGTCATTTGAGGTGATGATTGGAGTGTTAATCTGCACAAAGCCATTGTCCTGGAGGAAAAAAGCAAAATAATAAAAACAAAACCACTTGCGCCTCATTTTTTTTTAAAGAAACTCCTCCACTGATGTTCTCACCTTGAAATATGAGTGAATTGCTGCAGTGGCCTCACTTCGTATCCTCAACAGGGAGCTAAAAGCATTTGTTCTACACCTGAGATGAGGAAATTGGCGAATATACTCAAGGCCATGTCGCTCTTTGATTTTAAAGGGAAAATCCTTTAAAAAAAAAAGAATATAACACGAAATACAATAAAACTGTTATTCCTATAGCAACCATATAAACAGTTACAAAATGCGTATGAGACATTTGTTCTTACCACAGGGTTACATTCTCCAACTACATTGATTTGCTTAGCATCAAGTTCAACTGGCTGTTTTTGATGTGGACTTTTTTTAAGAATACCCGTGACTTCAACAGCACTACCAAATGTGAGCAACCTAAATTTGTGAGAAAAACAAATGAATACTCTAAGAATGCACCTTTCATGTCAGAAACTGTGCGGCAAAGGATTATCTACAGGGATTATGCTTACGGATCATTCAGCTCTGAACTTGCGACAACCTGCAATGACTGCAAGGAGCTCCCATCATTCACATGGAGAAAGACATTGGCTTTCTGCGCTCTAACCGAGCGAACCCATCCCTAAAACAAAGACACAGAACAAACTACACTCAGCTATTCCATCTGCTAATGGAATATGGAAATGTGCACATTTTGCTTACACAATCAGGATGTTGGTAATTTAAGAACTCACTGCTTGTTCTTTCTCAACATGGCACATAAATGCATAGAATGTGGTATGATATTATTTGAAAGTACTAGCAAAGTAAAGTGAGAAAGTGCAGCATTAGTTTAGGGTACGGCTGTTGTGATGCTCTGATACTAACAATAACCATGATCACTCCAAATGTTACGATGTGTCAAAGTGACCTTGGGCAACATATTGTAAAAGGAAAACCCTCTATGAATGTGTGAGTGGTCAATAAAACTAGAAAGATGCTACAAAAATGCAACTCATTTATGTTTATACAGTTATTTTTATGGACTCTTTCTCTCCACATAATAATACACTTATTTTGAGTGTAACTTAGAGGCAAAACAAAACAAGATGTTTTACTACAGTCACATAACGACATAGTGAAAAGCTAGTGATGGCTGGGAGTCAGCAAAATAATTATTTAGGGTTAGCAATGGTTGACTGTCACAAATGCCAGTTTAGTGTGTGGCTACTTAAGCTCCACGCATGCACTCAAGCACATTAGCCTAAGTGGTTTTTACAAAGATTGTCATTTACTTACTATTTACAAGTTTAAGCAGAATTACTGAAAAAGTAAGGGTCAAGATTTGTTCAGCAGATTCTTAGCAATCACATACAACAAGCCACTCTTGTTCTGAGTCTAACTGAAAATGAGCTGAAGTTCCTGCGGCAGGGTTGATCGCACAAACGAGCGCATTGCCAGAAAATACTAAACAATAAACAGAACTTGCCTGAACTTTGACGTTAGATCCTAATTCTGCTCCAGAAAGCGCTTGGGACACTCTTAGTTTAGTTGGTGTCTTCGTACAATAATGTCGAATACCTGTCGCTATTCCCCGAGATACTGAGGTGGCTGATGCTAAAGAAAGGACTTTAGCTGCCGACTGGAACATTGTGACACATGTGTTGTTTCCCGCTAAAAGCACAACATGCTACAATCACAATCTGAAGACTCGGAAGACAATATATTTAACGGGTTTATTAAATGCATCGCATTTTGTCTGGAGTCGACTTTCAGATTTCACGCTGTCTGAGACTGAATGCAACGCTTCCTGTTTAGGTCTCTCACCATTCGTCCAATTCAGTCACGTGGTTTATTAAACTCCAATCAGATTTCTGTTTCTTGCTGCAGGGAGTTGTAGTGTTATTTAAAGACGAACTTAAAAAATACACACCCAGGAGGGTTGGGATTTTTTTTTTTCACAGTCATTGTATTAATATAGATTTTTTTTCTTAATTAACAAAACAACTTACATTGTTTAGTCGTATCAAAGCTTTGTAAGAACCTTTGTTGTAATGCCCCTGTTACTCCCTATATAAGTAATGACAGTGCGTAGATGGATTTAGTGATCTTGGATGTAAAAACGTGTCTAATGTCCCATTACCTGCTGAAAAAAAACATCTCTTCACGTACATTTCGTGCAATGGTCAGTCAACCCCGCTAACTTCCGAAATTTCAAACACATTTTCAGCCGTAAAGCGAACACATGTGGAGTGAGTCAGGGGTGTAATGAAGCAAGGCGAACAGCTATCACAGTCACGTGGAAATGTTCTTTAATCTTTCGTGATGTATCTGCCGTCAGTGTGGGGTTCATTTGCGCGTAAACCTCGTTAATTCAATACCCACAACGACACTGGGTCTCTTCCCACCATTTGCTGCTGGAGTAAATCAGATCACGCCAGCAATATAATAAGATGCCATGGACTATTATTCACCTGGTCTCGCCTGTCAGCTTTGGAGCCCCTGACCAGAGCCGGGTGTCTCCACCTCCGGCTGCTTATGACACATCATCATTAAACTCAACATGATGCATTTGAAACGTTAGCAAGGTCATTGATATTAATTATCTCCAGCCTGGATGGAGCAGTTATGTCCATGGCCTTATTATAACAGGAAGCGGAACCTTTTTTTTTTTTTTTTTTATTAATTGACAAAAAGCATTAAAAAAATGCTTATTTTTGTCCTTTTTGGCATCGACTCTGGGCTTGAAACCCGGTGAAAATCCGCCCCTTTCAATACACCAAAATTAGCTGTATGAACTGTATGTATCCTCCTGTCAGAATAATGAACTGGTCCCCGTTTATTGTAATGACGCGCAATATCTTACGCTACCACAAGGTAGTGCTGTAGCTCTATGATATTTTCCTCTCCCTTTAAAATCCCCACATAGTCTAGATTTATTCATTTACCCCCGAGTTGCTTCCAATATATTATTCATTTGCAGCTCCGAGGTCTACTGAAATGAAAGCAAGCTGGCATTGTTATGCTCTCTCTGCAGTTCTACCAACCACAATGCAAAGGACCTGCTGGCTTTGGCTGGCAGCGGATAGTCCAGCGCACAGTCAGTTCAGGTTGCATCCAAAACTGTTTTCTCCGCATCAACAGGAACAGCGAGGTTGCAGTGCCCACAGTGCATAGCTCTGATTGATTTGAATTTTTTTCCGTGACAACTTGCACGTGGGAGAGATACTTGATGGGGTGTCGCATTTTTTTTTTATTTCCACAGATTCTCATCCTCCCCCACAAGAACCACAAGACAATATATGCACGAAACTAGGTAAACACAGTATGGGCATGACTTTAAAACTGTTGCATAACTACGAAAAAAAAAGAAGAAGAAAGGGGGGGGGGGGCAAAGTAAAACGCTATTTCACCTATAACAAGAAAATAATTAAATGGTTCTCCCTGTTAGAAGTGTAGCTCCTTCTTCTTTCAGCCTCTACAGGTAGAAGAGTTGTTTGGCAGTGGTCTGACAACTGCAATAGAGCTTAACAACTTGTTAAAATCAATACAAGATTAGTCAGCAAAACAAAGGATTTTGCTGTAAAAGCTTTGATCTTAGGAGGATCACTGAACTTGGAGGGCAAGTGCATCCCCTGCTCTCAGCAGGCATGCTTGTCCAATGGTTGCGGCACCCTATTGACAGCGTCCCCTGCCCCCTTTCACGAGCCTTCAGCTGCCCCTCCAAATATTCTGCATTCTCAAAAGGAAGGGTGCATTGATTTTATGTAACATGGGTCGTTAAGTGCTGATTAGACCATTATAGTGATGTGATTTCAGGGAATGGGTTTTGGTGACAGGCAGCCAAACACAAATCAAAAGGAACTAACAACCCTTACTAAAAGAGATTTGGGCTGCTGCACTGCTTTACCTATGACTTACTACTACAATACTCTGTTTGTGTGGGTTTATATGTAATGTGCCAGTTTGAGCAATCTCCAACTGAGCGAAAATACCCATTAAGTAAACTGCTCAAGATATTCACTCTGAAAATTATGCTAACCATCAGAGATAGATCATTTTTACTTTTTAAATTAAAAATGTTGCATTTGTCCTAGTCCTTTGATAATCTATCGATTATTCCTTTAAAATAGAAAATTTGGACAAACTGCTTATAGTATTTTATAAAGCAAAAATGCCATGGCTGCTGTTCCTCAGTGCTCAGTGTTTGTCTATAGAGTGGATATATTTTGATAGAAATATACACTATTTACACTGTTTTAGATGTTCAGACCAATTTGCTTGTAAAGTAACATTTATGAGCATCTTTCGAAAGCTGCGTCCAGAAACTTCTGCAAAGAAAAGGAAACATATAGACTATCTGACATCATGTTAGGCTTTCCCTCTCAAAGAGGAATAAATTAATCATGTCTAGGAAAAATAACTGCCATTGTTACCGTGGGGTTGTCCCCTGTCAGACCAACCACGATGATTACATTCATCCTTTTCTGTATTTACTCACTGTGTACTTTGTGTTAAAGGTGTTCCATTCAGGGTCTTTTTTTTTTTTCCTCATGAGCTACATAAAAGACAACTTTAATGGCAATCACCTTGTGAACATTGTACTTTATAAAGTTCTCGCTAACTTATCTTAAAAAAAGCTCTTCTGGGTCAAATTTGACAGGTTCCTGTGGAGCTAAGCATCTCGCCCTGCTCAGAAGTCTCCTTATAATTCACTCTCTGGCTCAAGGTTGGCAAGGAAGAGCAATAAAGTTGCTTCTCTGATTGCACTATTTTTCTCATCCTGTGCCTCACAACGTGTCACAGGATTTCTGCATTGCTTTTTATGATATATTGTAGCAAAGAACCAGCAAGTCAGTTCTCAGTCGTTCAGTTTACTCTTAGGAAGCAACAATTCTATGAGTAAGGAGGTGGTGACTACTGTGTGCCAGTTTACTAACTGTGGCTTCAAAATCTAAATCTAGACATATTCTAATATATAATGTTTTAATTTTGAAGTGAAAGGAAATTCCCCCTTGTGCACAGACGAAACGACATCACAGACAAGAAAGCTGGACCATTGCCGGCATTTACAATACAGCTTTAAACTTAAACAGAGTCTTTAACAATTTGTCATTTCAACCCTTTTCTTTCACTGGAAGACGTCAAAGACCAGGCTCTCCTGAGATAGTTAAGAATAGACGATGAAAAATAGAAAAGCAGAGCGGTAATATCACAGTATTGTTACATATTACACATAGGCCACAGTCAAATGAAACAATTCATTCTCATCCGCTTCACGGCAGCGTCACATGTCGGTTTTGGCTTTATGAGGACATAGTGTGGGCTCTCCTTCATTTCCCCAGGTTCCTTAATTTAACTTCTCAAGAGCTGGACGCGGCTCCCTTATCCTCATTTACAGGATAATTTGCAGAAATCGTCCTAAATGGTAACTCTTAATTGTGATGCAGGAATTCTAGTTTTTTTTTTTGTGTAACACCACAGGATTTATTGTCCTAACTTGTCGGGGGGTATAGCTTGAGAATGCCTTTCTGGGGATACTCACATAGCACATCAGTGGGATGTTTTTATAATCCATCGCTAAACCCAATGTCTTTCAGGACATTCAGCTACTCATCAGGATATTTTACTGTTATAAAATGCAGCTACGTTGCTGCTATGCTCAGTTATTCACTTCTCCGTAGCAAAAGGAAAGAAGAAGAAAAAGAAAAGATTCTGCTCTCCACTTCTTTTTCGGAACACACACGTCCTATTTTAAGAATGCAAAGTTAAACAGTTAACACTTTACCAACAGCAAACCGCATATGAGCAGTGAAAATAGCTCTTTTCAGCTTGTGTGGGGGCATTACTCAGCAGTAGCACAAATGTGTCCTTCCCCTGCTGATATATTTCATTTACCTTACAGGGGATGAAAACTGGTTTCATTTCTGTGAGCAAAACATTATTCCTTTATATAGTAAAAATAACTTATTAGCCTTGAAAAAAATTATGTATTTTGAGTTGTGAAGCTTCAGCAGGTCCAGGGCAACACCGTCTATTCTGTAGGCAAGAATTTTCGAGACATGTGCATTTAATCACAAAGGTCAGAGTGCTGAAGTAAATGGTGTGATACTCCTGGGGCTGTTGCGTGTCTTTGCCAAGGGCAGTTTTGAAAAGTCAGAAAATGTTCTACAGTGTTGTCGTGTTCTCCTGCATTATAACACTTCCGCTCACACCGGCACACATCCATCTGTCCTTGTTGTGCCCTAATGTCCTGCTCAGGTGATCTGAAATTAAATATATTTTATTATAAAACACTTATTCTCTTCGAATTTCTTACATATGCAACCACCATTTTCCGTATATGTAAGCAAATGCTCTATCAGCATATAACATTATAAATCTAAGACTAATTATGTTATTTTATCCAGACACAGCAACTACCCTCTAATTAGCCAAACAATAAATGGTAATGTCTTGCGCTTCCATGTGGCCATTTGAGTTAAACTCAATGCAGTAAAGTGGATATGTAGTATTTTCTATTTTTCAGTCACTTATATACACAATGGCCTATGACCACGTGCTATTAATTATCCAGCGGTTACAGAGATAAGATACCAAAATTTGGCGTCTACATTAAAGAGAAGGTTTGAATTTTGTAAAATACAATGACAAAGAAGCGCACTTAAGTACACAGAGAGGAAAAAGCAAACAAATAGATGTTTTAATACTATCTCTGTTCCACCACAACACCGTCCTCCAGATGCATCTGATTTGTGCATCTGATTTATTCATGCCGTCAATTCCAATTCAAGCACCTTTGTTGTAGAGCAACAGAAACACTGGAAAAATCATCATTTTTTATTTGATAAAACAAAACAATGCAATGTAAGCTGGAAGTTGGGACTGTAGCTGCACACCTCCTGAAACATTATGTCATGATGAAAAGAGCTGGTATTATATTCAGCAAACACTGTTTTCTGGAAAGTCTCTTTCTGGGGCAAATTCTACTTTTTGAAAAGCACGTTTTTGTTAATCTGTTCCTTTATTTCTCAAGATATTTTCCAATTTCCTCTCATCTTAGATTGCTCATCGGTGACAGGAATTAAAAAGATGAACTGATCTTTTCATTAAAATTAAGTTTTGATTGTTTTTGACAGCGTCACTTATCCCAGGAAAAGAGATATTTTTTTAATTAAACTATTATTGTTTTTCTTCACAGCTGAATAACTGGAGACAAAATCTATGATATGTATTTATAGCTGGTTGATATTTTACAGCAACATTTTATTAAAGTAAATATGTTATTTACGTTTACACATGTTGTTTAGTAGCTACAGTGATGATAGTGATGGAAACTGAGGGAATAAAAAGCTGCTCTGATAAGCAATGTATAGAAACTCCACATAAGGAGGGATCATAGAAATATGACTCATTCAGTAAAACTGTGTGTGCGTGTGTCTATGTCCGAGTGTGTGTGTGCCTGTGTGTGAGTATGCCACACACAGGCATCCTTCAAACTATTTCAAAAAGAAAGCGATTGAAAATCCTGAGGTTAAAAACATTTTCCCCCTGACAGAAATAGTAATATTGTTTTTGTTCTTTTTCCTTGCAAAATGGTTGTGTGTCTCGTGTGTGTGGCTTTGGAAGGGGGTCAGCAATTTTACACAATCTACATTTTAAGAAAACTTGACAGAAAAAAAAAATGAAATAGAACAAGGCTGTCTAATTTCCACAACCTTAAATTTGGACTGTCAGGCTTTTTTGTATGGTAAATGAAATGAGAGGCCTGGTGTCACACAATTCAAACGCACAACGTGGAAATAAATTTCCCAAGGCTGATCTACATAATAGTATTCATAATGGGCCCAACAAATCTGTAACCAAAACAATTCTGTCAGCCTGACTTCAGGCTTTGTGTTTCAGACAGCAATGCACACAATCCTACTTTCAAAAACGGACATAGTAAACAAAACATCTGATTTCTGGGTGTTGTTGTTTTTTTAATAAGAGAGGCATCATTTGCTGAGAACGTCTAAAGTCCTGTGGAAAGTGCAAAACAATTTCTACTAATCACTATCTCTAATATTTAAAGATTTCTTGATCCAAAAGTATGCAGATTTTTCTTTCATTTATTGACTGACATTTCATTTAATACAGACATGTTCTTGTGTGGGTGTCATACAGACCACGCAGCTAAAAAAGTGTCACTGCTTCTGCTTCTGTGGCTGGGTCGGGAGGGCCGCCACGGATTCTGTGGGGCTTGGTGGCTTCGCTGCCATGGGCCCCAGCCCGGATGGGCCTGGGTCCCCTGGCCCCGGTGGGTTCCAGGGAGCGGGGGTGCCTACTGGGGTCAGCGGGGGAGCTGACCCCAGGGAGGAGCTACATGCCTCTCCCTTTTTTCCCTCCCCATCCCCTACTGCCTCCCTCTTCCCACTCCACCACAGCCACCCTTACACATAGGGCCTTGGGGTGCAGGTCTATCGGCAGGGCGCAGGGGAGGCATCCCACCCCCTCTGTCCCCTCCTGGCCACCTGTACCTCAATTTTATTCCACAAATCAGACATCCACATTACTCACACTCTCAGTACACATACATATAGGGCCTTGGGGGTGGGCACACTACATGGCGTCCAGAGGACAGTTTGAGATCTCAACCTCACCTCTGGCGCCAGTGCCTACCTCTCAATTTTAGATACATGTAGTCATTGAGGGTTTCTAGGAAGGGCCGTGATGGGCTGCCCTCCCATGTTTTAATTGCACTCTAGAACAACACGCAACAACACTACATTTGAGTGGGCGAAGGGAGACATGGGGTCTTCGTACACCCACGCTCTCTGCCAG
>VOQK01019912.1:1549-12074 GCA_015052645.1 Benitochromis conjunctus
CCTATATGGTAATAAACAGCTGGAGGTGGAGAATAAGCGTTACCTTTAGTTTATCAAACTTAATTATTGACTGCCGGAATATGATTGTGACTGTGTTTTTTACTCTCAAATCTTAAATCTATTTAAATCATAATTTTCGTCTACTTTAGTCTAGTCTACTAAGTTCCCAGTGTAGCTAAGGACTTTTAAAAACCCATCTAACTAATTAACAGTCACTCAAAAGACCTGGTTAGAATGTAACTGCCTGATGATGTCATAATTGGCTGTCTTTATTTCCTTGATTTTTCTCCTGTCTGTGATTCTTTTCCTCTGCTTGTGTTAGCGATCCATTTATAAAGACAGGGGAACGCATTTCTTGTTTTCAGTGTCACATGTCAAAGCCAGCAACTTGTTCACACAGCTGATTTGTCTGGTCACTGCTCAGTTTGGATGTTTCTCTTCCTCTTGACAGGAACCCGGAGCCACTGAGGAGGTGAAGGCTGCTAGTGTTAAATGCTCACTGCAAGACTTCCCACAACACAGCAACTGCTCATATAACTGCTGTTAGTTCAGTGTGAACCATTTGCAGACTGTTTATAATGGCGTCTAGTCTGACATGTACGGGTGTTATCTGGGCCCTGCTGTCCCTGTTGTGTGCTGCTGCTTCCTGTGTTGGCTTCTTCATGCCCTATTGGCTGCTGGGAATACAGATGGACAAGCCAGTGTCCTTTGGCACTTTTCGTCGCTGCTCCTACCCAGTGAGGGATGAAGAGAGCCAGACCACGGTGATGCTGGAGCAGTGTGGGAGGTACGCCTCCTTCCACGGCATCCCGAGTCTTGAATGGAGGATCTGTACTGTGGTGACAGGCGTGGGATGTGGCCTCCTCCTCCTGGTGGCGCTCACAGCTCTCATGGGCTGCTGCATCTCTGACCTCATCTCACGTACAATTGGTCGCGTGGCTGGTGGTATTCAGTTTGTTGGTGGTGAGTATTTATATGTGTGTGTGTGTGCATTCATGCATTCTCGTACCTGCAGCCAACTCTAAGCAAACCTCTACAATACGCTCACTGGGTTGTGACTGCTAGCACGCAGTGCAGAAGCTCTCACTGCAGTTATGAAAAGTGAACAGATCACTCATTTGTGAAAGTTTGCTTTCTGTTGAAAGATGGTTTAAAGAGTCTCTGTAAACTCCTGAGATGTAGATGTTTATAGAGATTATAGAGGATGTAATGCCTTTAATTAAGTTCTCATCAGATTTGGCTCAAACCCATTTGCAGGCACATCAGCGAGGAAACAAGGCAGGTTAGAAATCTCAATACTTTTCTTGGCCAGCAAACGTGCATTCAGTCCAGTAAAGCTGCTGCTTCCTCAGATACTCGGTGGATAGGAAATGAAAAACCTCCCCTCATATCTTGGTCTTATTCCTTACATTTAATATAGTAAAAGTTACGTACTCTCTACTCATTGCTGTTTGGAATTGAACTGATTTTTTTGTAAAAACGTGTCAAATAAGTGGCAGACCACAAACTCAAATATTACCATCACATCAGGCGTGTTGGTGCCGAACACAGTGTGGGCATTTTCTGAATACCTTTTGGCCATGTAAGTCTTGGCCCAATTAGAGGTGGTGTGTGAATATGCTGGATCTATTATATGATGAAAGAGTGGGTTTTAAAATACTTTCCTTTATTTTACTATGATCGGTGGCTTTCCTCATCCTCGTTTCTGTGGAGCCAACATTTAGTATCAATTTTCTGTCTTCTTTTTGTAGTTTGACTGTTGAAATTATACCCACACTGTGTAATCAGGACTCCTCTTCTGTGTTTAACAGAAAGAGAGCCCCTAAAGTTTAAAGGAAACCCCCGGCGTTTCTTTTTGTAAAGACAGAGTCCCGTCCTCGCTGCAACGTAAGCCCTGAAAACGTCCTGTCGTTGGCTGTTTCTTTGATTCCGCTAAGTGGACACTGTTTCGCACAGCACCAGTTCTGTTTGTTTGTGCTGTTGGTTTTTGCACATGTGTACTCCCGGGACGTGAGGTCTGAGGGAAGTCTTCCACTGAAGCTGCGAGTTTCTCTGCCCTAGTTTAAGAAGCTGCGGCGTTCCAGTCCTCTCATTAACTCAAAAACGTTTGCTCACATACTGTGGCTCACCA
This sequence comes from Benitochromis conjunctus, assembly GCA_015052645.1. Classification (NCBI taxonomy): domain Eukaryota; kingdom Metazoa; phylum Chordata; class Actinopteri; order Cichliformes; family Cichlidae; genus Benitochromis; species Benitochromis conjunctus. The sequence goes on from VOQK01019912.1 coordinate 3,681, forward strand.
CTCTGCTGTTTACAATCCCCACCACTTCACTCTGGCTTCAAAAAGTGATGTGACATAGAAGCAGGTTGCGGGCAGATTTGACAGAGCTGCCAGGTTTTTTCCTGAAGGATAAATCTACAGAGGGCCACCACAACATGCCATGTCCCAGTTCTAAAAAGCTTAGCTACTTAAGAACATCGGTATTAATGATGTATAATACTGAAGATGATTAAGGTGATGGCTTGCTGCTTTATTCAGAAATGTGTACTTTTATACAAGGAAAGCTCCTTTTAAGTTCACAGCAGCCCCATACGTGGAGCCTTACAGCAAGCTGCTATTTCTGGTTATAGGATTAAAAAATCCCTGTCTGTCTTTCTTGCAATTTCTCTCTTTCATAGACTCGCAAATCCAGACATGCATGAATTTAGACAGTGGGAGAGTGAAGCAAGGCAGCGCACAATACAACGAAGATCAGATCTTTTTTAACTCGAATGCTGGTGAGCCAAAGGGCAGAGATGTCTCAGAAGGGCTAATTGGAAGTGACACAACTGGGAAACTCAGTGGGCTGCACCGTGTATTGTCTTTTATCGCTAGCAAAGAGTGTTGAAATATCCAGGCAGGGAGGGGAAGTTGAGAGGGAGAGAAAGGGCTAGAAAATACCTGATGACTGAAACATTCAGCATTCACTTCTCATTAACTGAGAACCTGGCTGAGAAATAAAGATCTGCAGCAGAACAGCTGCAGAAAGTGCCGAAAAGTGTGATCAAATATCAGGGATTAACCAGAGCAAGGACAGATCGTGAAGCAGCGAAAGTGAAGCGAGCCTAATGGTCCACTCTCTGATACCGGTGCCATTCTGATTAATGAAGAGCATCTTGCCTCTGAGAGGGCACGAGTAAAACGTCCACTTTACGTCTTCCTGTAATTCATCTCATTCTGATGAAACAGATTAGAGCTGAAAGGAATCAGTTCTTTATCTCATTAGTTGGAGAGAAAGACTTTTAACAATGACTCTTATTGTTTCTAGTGTTGTTGTTTACCTCTTATAACAGCGTTTTATTCCCAGCTCACTACAGGCAAGGTTGTTCCAGAGCTTGTTAATTGCTAATGGCTGAGGCCCAGATTTCCTCTAGGAAACAGAGCTGGAGTCAAAGTACGAGAGCAGGAGAGTGCTCTGGTTCATAAATGCCTGCACTTGCACCAAACCGCTGCGTTCACTGTAGCGTCTTGTCTTATACAGCGTTGGGGACTTAAACCGACTGTGGCCCAGACGACAGATTCAAACATTAAGATTCTTGACTCGGATTTTGTTGTTAGGGATTTTGTCCCCCCCCGCAGAGCTTTGCCTTGTCTTTTTTGCGTGCTTCAAGTGGAGCTAGACACAGCAGGAAGAAAGCTATTTAAAAGCCATGATTTAAACACTTTATGTACTTTTTAAATCTTTTATGTTTCCCCCTTACCAAAATAAACTAACAGTAAGTTGGGTTTTTATGTTTTTAATTTATATGACACATAATGTAGTTTGGATATTTTCTATTTTATCAATTCATAATGACTAACAATTTGACAGGTCCCATGACTGGATAACTGCTCTATCCAAGCATCAGTAAATATTGGATATAATTGCTAATAGCCTGGAGCTTGTGGCTGCAACATTGACTTTTCTTTTTTTTTTTTTTAACAAAGTCACTCTGTATTTATATGTTGCTTTGCTTACTGCGTGTGCCACTCAAAGGCAATGCAGACTGTGCGCTGAAGAACTTCAAATATGTTTAAAATCTACTGATGTCTGAAAGCACACAATCCCTGCCTCGGGCTGCCTCTCAGCCCAGATTGAAGTTGGAGGTTTCAGTCTCCGCCGTGTGCTCTGAATTGGGTCCGATATCAGGATTTTGTCCAGATCTCAAAACCTTGTCTGAGACAGACTAATTCAAGCAGTGTGTGTGACTGGCCTTAAGGGATTAATAACCTTGTGATATGCCCAGATGCCAAACTGCACCATAGCTTAAAAGCCTAAAAATCATTTTAAGAAATGGGCAGGGAAACAATGCTGAGATGCCAAAGTAGAGGAGAGCAACCTATTTTTAATCACACCTGATGAAAAATACTTGGCATTATACGTTTGTTCAGAAATAACAAAGGATTGATTAGTATTGTTGTTGCTTATAAAAGCAGAAAATACAAAAGGAATCTTTCATATGATTTCTTTGTTGCTCAGTAAAGCCTGGGAAATTTGAAGACATGTAATTATTTTACAGGTATTAGTTCCAACATATTGTTAAGACCAAAGCATGGTAGTTTGTTGCACTTCAAGTTAATAACTGGAACTGCAGCTGAGATCCTATTTATGTCACTGAAAACTATGCCATATATTCATTTCAAGGCACTCAATCAAATAAAAAAGTTTTTGATAAAAAAAACAAAAAAAGTGCTAAAGTGACAGTGGTAAAGCATTGTTTCAAAACATAACCCGTGATGTCTCGATATATTGCCTCGACCTGCAGAAAATGTCAGCTGGATTGAAGTCATTATAACTCCTGATAAAAATGTCAGCAGATATAGCAACTCAAGGCCAGTGGGTATAAGCTATATTTTATTGAGAGTGTGTAGAGCTGCTCTGTCCTAAAATTGAAGGTGAAACAACAAGACAAACAATGCGATGCACGACAGGTGCTGCTTGTCCTTTTTCAGGGAGTTTCTCAGGACAGTGTGTTTGGTGGAAAAAGGGGACTTTATATGTAGTGCTACAGTTTCAGAGGGGGTGCAGACCTTTGAGGTGTACTGTCTCCTGGGATATAAAACAAGAAATAGCTCAGCGCAGCATTTTCACTGCTATAAGGGAAAGTTGTGGTCAGCAGGGAATCTATAAAGTCTCATTTTTTTATCTGTCATTGTTCCATGAAGAACTCTTCACAGTTTGAGGGATAAAATCCAACGCTATCACTGTGGGATGGGCTAAAAGCATTTATTATTGATTAGAGACATTTAATGTCTATTACATTAAATGTTAGCCCGGGGTTCTGACAGCTCTTTGATGAAATTAGATCAGAAAAATGTGGCTTTTCAAATGCATCGCTGTTCCTTTGCTGCCCTGTGAGGTCTTCCAGAGTGAGATGATAAACTTTCAATTTATGTGACACGTTTTGTCCTTTGAGTGTTTGCAACGCTTTATTTTTATTCATTCTGGGGGGTTTTTATTTCTTCAAAGCAGAACTGAAGAATAGAATAAAGCTTCAAATAGACTGAAAGTACAAACAGAATATAACGAAAGTTGATGAAACCTTATTAGTCCGGTTTGTTTTAGCAGAAGGACTTGCTTGCGAGGGAAACCATGCGACACGCTGGCTCTTGCCTCTGCAGTTTGCACAGACGTGTTGACCGTCCTGGTTGAATACTTCCCACACCAGCCTCAGCTGAAGCTGCAGTTGATCTGTGATATCGAATAATTGGCCGTGTTGCCTTTCAGACTAACTTCTCCATTTCGTTTTCTGGTTGATTGGCTCTGTTTGAACCTCTGTGCCAGCGACTCTTTTTGGCCACACTGCTGTGGAATGTCGGTCAGTGAAGAATATGAAGCAGCACATCAAATACACTCAGCTCAATCTGTCTCACTCACTTTCTCGAGTAGCTCTGTCATTTCCACAGAAGTGACCCACCTGTCACATTGTAGCAGAACCACGGCAGACTCGGCGATGTCTGCATGCTTTTCAGCATATTTTAATCCATACTTTTCTAACGGTTGCTGTACACACACAGTCGGCTGTAGCTTTCCAGCTGCCAGCCACACACATCACCAGCAACAACATTCAGGACCTAGTTCGCCCTTATAGACTGGGGAGGCGTGACGAGCGGACGCAGCTCAGGTGTGTCAGCCTTCCCCAGCGCCCGCCACACACACATATAACATGTTAATACGGTATCCCGCTCATGTTTTGGTGAGGCCGGATGACATTAACTACCATCTCTGTTTGCACTGCCTGTGTAGCTCAAAGGGTATATGAAGGGCATGGACACGAGTGATAAATTTAAAGACATGTAAATAAATTACAGATGGGCAGCCTTCATGGCTTCCATAATTTTGCCAAGGGCTATTTGGCACAGCCTTGTGTTGTCCTGTTTTGGAGCCATACCAGCGCAGCCAGGAGCTTTGTCCTTGTGGCTGCTTTGTGAGTTCTTGCCAGCTGGATCCCACCCAGTCCCACAATGCGTGCTTCCACTCCCCTCTCGCCACCAGCACTCATTTTCGAGAGGTACAACAAAATGAAATCGCAACCATACGAGGGAGGCTTCAGCATGAGGGGCTCGTGTTTCCCGGGAAATATTCTGTCTGGAAGAGTGTCTCTTGACAGTCATGTGTAAATGGTGTCAGATCACAAGACATTTCCAGGGGAGGGGGTTGGGCAATATTTAAATATTTCCTGCCATGCAGTGTTATCCTTTTTACTTCCAAAGCCTATCTGTATTCCTCCCTCCTCATAGGCCTGCCAGTTTGATTTGATGATGATGGACTGCAGTGTCTCATCTGTCATGTAAGCACTGGAAAAAATTAATGAGAAAGCATATGTTTAAGAGGAGGGAGCCAGGACTTTTCACTGTGGACAAGAGCCGTGTGTAATGATGTTTAGAACTGTGTCTTGCTCTTCACTGCTTATGTTTCAGGCCTCTAATGGTTATAAAATGAAAGTCTCTACCTCTGGGTTGATTGATCACCTAAAGTAAAGACCACTCTTACACTGTAATACGCTCATTTAGCCCAGCAGCTATTTTCTCAGTGCACTGTTGCCTCAAAGCTCCACTAATACCAGCGTAAGAGTGTTTGGAGTCAAAGAGCAGTGAAATGTAGCATGTGCACCATAGGCAGTCTATTGTCTGGGGGGGTTCGGGTCTGACTTTTTCATTCACCCTCCACTCTCTGAACTTGTTTTCTGCCATTCAATTTGGGGGTATTATTTCCAGTGCTCTCAGTCTTTAACTCTCTATACCACGCCTGTTTCACCTTTCCCCTATATCTGCTTTCTGTCCACCCATCTGTGTCCATCCCCTCTTTTTCTCCATCCCTTTCTCTTGCGTGCCTCCTCCTACTCCTCACAGTGGCTCTGTTGATTGCCGTTGGCCACAAGCAGGAAAAAAAAATGGATTGGGCCAGCAACCAGTGACCCGAAGAGTGGACCTGGTCCAAGCCAGAAAGACAGAAAGAGTGAACAAATGTTATTAAAAAAAAAAAAGACAGAAAAGAGCGGAAAGCCCAGCTTCAACAGGGATTTAGCTTTGTCAAACAGGAAGTCTGGGGAACTAAAGCACAGACAGAAGGGTTATTTCAGTCTATTCCTCTGTTAAGTCATTGTTTTCTCTGCTGTAGTTGCAGGCGTGCTTCATATCAGATTGTTTTTTGTCGCGGGGAACATAACTGTGTCTGCATTCGTGTCTGGCTTTGAAGCAGCTGTAATAACAGACAACTAGCAGCTTGAGGGGAATGGATGAGTTGGGGAAATGAATTTCCTGGCAATTAAACTATAAGTTGATTAAATGATTAGCTGAGTTACAGAAGAAAAAAAAATCAACAGCAATATTTGGTAATCAAGCAATTATCTATTGTTAATTTATAAGGAATACAGCAAGTGAAACGTCAGAGATTATCCAGCTGCTCACAGCTATAGTTGTTCCTCACCGTTGCCTAAACAAAACATTTCATTTGACCCTCGCCCGCATCAACATCAATATTTCCTAACCTTTTTCTGGCATTTTATAGACTGAGTAATTTATTAATCAACACTTAACTTAATCAGAGCGCAGTGTTCATCGTAGTAGTTTAGTGTGTTAACAGCCAGAGCTGATGGAAATGCCATTAGTTACAGTATGTGGTCTTCTGGTATTGAACAAATTAGAGCTTTATCTTAATAATGGCACTCGATGATGTTGCCGTCCATTATTCATCCCGGGCCAAAGTGGTGGATTGACCTACCAACACTGCCTTCCTCGAGTTGTGGAACTTCCTGTATACACAGACTGTGAATTATTTGTTACTTGTAGTCCTAAAACATCAAAAGTTTGTTTTCTGGGACCTTCTCCTCCATTTTCAGAGAAAGGGCAAAGTACGCAGAAAAGTAATTGTTAACACATCTCAGATCTTTGCCATTGACAACTAAAACAGTGAATGCAGTGTGCACGAACAGAAACAGACATTGCAGACAATACAAAGAGGAAAAAAAACCCAACAACACATACCTGGATCGCCACATGTTATGTCTAATTGGAGATGAAGAGGACGAAAAGCCCACATTTGACCTGTTAGACGCCTCCGAGGTAGACCGAGGCCACGAGTTTGCCGAATAAATGAATAAGTATAGATTGTATGGATTGGCTCTGAGCCCTATGGGATAAAATAGTTTGCTCAGTATTCATACCCTGTTTTACAGTCTCAGAGGCACCATGCCTTTAACACTACAGTTAATTATACCCTGTTCTTCCAAGTGAGAGGAATGTGAGGTCAGTGCTTCTTTTGTGCTGCTGCGTAGGTCAAATAGCAGGCTGGTGAGAAAATAGAATATATACTCAATGTATTGAGATGACTCCACAACTAAAAAGGCAGCTAAGAATACTCAGAAGTGTATTTTTTGCTTAAGAAATATGTCTAAATTGTGTGTTTTCCATCAAACTGGATATGCATTAAATTTCAAACTTGCCAATGCAAAGATTCATTTCAGAGTGAGTAATTCCCTCCTTTGACTTGTGGATGTCTCATTTAATTTGACTTAGGGAAACCAAGCGTTTCCCCCCCCCCTTTTTTTTTATTTTTTTATCGCTGAAAGGCCAGAAATAGCATTAAGCGCTGCATGGCAAGCCGGAGCCGTCAATTTGTGGAAGAGTGTAAGCACTGTCTCTGGGTGAATTAGATCAGGGTCAGTGTACAGCTCTGGGGCAGACCCTGTACTTCAGTGGGTCACTCAAACACATGTGCGGACAGGTGAAGATGACATGGAAGGCAGCTGAAGATCAGATCAGAGGAGGACAGGGGTCACCTGTGCACTGCCGCTTGTCTGTAGTCACCTAATGACATGGTGATGGTAGTTACACATGTGAATGGGACTCTTTTAAAAAAATATATATATATATTAACATGAATGTGTTGCTTTTTGTATGCTTTTATTTTCTGGTGGGTGCCTGTAGATAACGCTGCATGTGACTGAGTTTATTAATGTCCTGTCTGCTGAGCCCTCGGCCTGCCTTTGCTGTCTACCTTAAGGAATGGTGGCAATTCGGGGTAAATATATTCTGCCCACTAACCGTCTGAAGTACAATTTTAAGTTGAAGGGCTTTTATTAGTTACTTGTGCTGCACAAGAGAAAGTTTCACAGTTTTTCTTATGCTATCTGTGTTAAAATTCACATTTATCCAAGGATTTTTCCAATACACATTCTGCACAGAGTGTTTGTGTGTTTAGTGTTTGATATAAGTGAAATGTGCCGCGTGGGCTTTTTCTTTTCTTTCTCTTTTTTTGAAGCAGGAAAAAAAAAATCACCAAAGGCACCTTGGTGTAGTAATAAGCAAAATGTCACTCCCATCATTATCATAAAATGACAACCATGTAATTGTGCCTCATGAAATTATGTCTCAGGGAAAAAGTGTGCATGCCTCAGTTTTTAAAAGGCTGACACAAGCTGAAGAATAATCTTCAATTTGTGGCCCGTGGCTGTACTTGTGTTGACGGCTGAGGTTTTAGTGTTTTGGTGGAAGTAGTTTTCCTTTATTTCCCAGACTCTCATTCCAGCTGGTCAGCAGTAGTTGGGTGGGATTTTCCCATTAGAGGATCTGGTTTCCACAGCAGCAGGGGGTGGAGAACCAGAGGAAAGACGGAGAGATAGGAAGAGAAGCGGGGGAAAGAGGAAAGAGAGGGTCAACATTTGTCTAAATCCCTGGAGTCTTGTAGTGGTTGGGGGTCTGCTTAAGATAAACAGGTTAAGTTACAAGTTGCCTTCAGCTTCAGATGCAACATGCCACCATCCAGCTTATAGTCCGTTCAGCGCCCAAAGTCTATTTTTACCCTCTTTGGGCAGATTGTTGTCAAGCCTGAACAGTTAAATGGCTGCTTGTTGACTGGCCTTCAGGTGAACCTAGAAGAGAGAAAAAGCAGCAACAACAGCAAGACATAAACAAAGCCCAGCATGAAAAAGCTTGAATTCAGGCAGTTATCCTAACCGCGAGCAGACAAAGGCTGTGAAAGCCGACTGAAATAAGAGACCCCAAGCTGGGACGCCCATTCAGTTTACCATACGACATAGTGGCTGGTTGTATTTTGAGCCACTCAGTTCAAAATAAGCATCTGAAAGCATAACACAGGGTCTCTGGAATGCACAAAGTAAGCTTTAACTCTGAGAGAGTTAGAAGAGGCTATAAAGGGGATACTCCTCTACCCAT
>VOQK01019915.1:6598-17743 GCA_015052645.1 Benitochromis conjunctus
GCTGAGTAGCTCTAAAGTATTGTCCCCTCTCCTGCTATGGAGAGCCAGTAATTAGTAGGATAATGGATCAAGATGGTAATAATGATGGTGAATAATTGCTCTGCCCATTCCTCTTTCTCTTTCATTTTCACTCTCTTGCTCTCCCTCCTTCTCTCTCTGTCTTTTGGTCTCTCTCACACATTCAGTCTTTTACAAGGATTTATAGTATTCTGTCACACAGAGCATGTGAATAAAGCAGGAGGGGCTGCTTTTAATAAGCAAAGATTATAGGAAATGGGCCCAAAGCCCAATAGAACATTTCCAGCTGGAAGTCCAGCCTCTGTGCTTAGCAGGAGTGCAGCACAGCTATAGTTTAACAAGGAAGGAGATGGAGATTGAATGCAGATACTACATTACATGGTACTTTCCCATTTCTGTTTCATTACTTGTGTTGTTTGCCAAGCTGCTCCTGCGCTTCCAGCGGTGGAGGAAGTACTCAGCTGTAGAAATATTTCATTTCAAGTAGCACATTTGACAATGACAAGTGCTCAAAGCATCAAATACTAAACTATTGCTGAAAATAACTTTTAATACCGATGGATGAAGCTTGTTTGTGCTTTGAAGCAACCTCTGTAGGGTCAGACCCATTCAAAGCATTAGAAAATAAATTGTAATTGGTGAAATATTGGACAATTTTAAGTCTTTGGTGACTCTGACACTGCTGAGATGTGAGACTACAGTATACAGCTTTCTTTAGGAAGTTACAAGCAAAACCAAAACACTAATGCTTAGCAATGCAAAAGTGCACAGCATTTAACAAGGAGCACACATGTACCTAATTATGAGGTCCTGTGTCAAGTGTTACTTAAATTCTGGCAATCACATTACTTCTAATTTGCTGTGTGAAACGACTAGAGTGTAACATTTAGCATCTTGTGTATGTCCTTGTAAGGGTAAGGATTTGTGCTGTTTGCTAGCAGGCAGCTTAGTGGTGAAGTCCCAGTTCCTTCAGTCCTCATGTCAGTGTGTGTGTGATAGACAGAAACACTGAGTGAATGTGTGAGTCGATGGGTGACTGGAGACTGGTCAGTCTGCTTCAAGGAAAGCAACAGTAAGTCAAATAACCACTGGACACAACAGGTAGAGGTATTCAGAAGAGCATCTTTAAAAGCAAAACATGTCAAATGTTGCAGAAGACCACACCGGGTTCCACTCCTGTCAGCTAACAACAGAAAACTCTGGCTACAGTTCACACAGGCTCACCAAAATTGGACAACAGAAGATTATAAATACATTGCCACGTCTAAAGTGTTGATTTCTGCTGCGACATTAAGATACAGTAGGATCAGAATTTGGTGTAAACAACCTGGAAGCACGGATCCATCCCACCTTGCATCAACAGTTCAGGCTTGGCACACTTTGAGCGTTACATTGTATTGTTTGTTGTATTGTTGCTGACCATGTCCATCTCTTTGTGAGCAGAGTGAACCCATCTTCAGGTGGCTGCTTCCAGCAAGATAACACACCATGTCTCAAAGCTCAACTCATCTCAAACTGGTTTCTTGAACACGACCATGAGCTCACTGTACTCAAATGGCCTCCAGAGTCAGCAGATCTCCATCCAATAGAGTATTTTGGGGATGTGGTGCAATCAACGATTATCATCATGAATATCCAGTCATAAAATCTGCACTAACTGCACCTTGTTGAAGGTGTGGGATGAAGCTCTTAAGGTAAAAAGGGGCCCAACCTGGTACTAGAAAGGTATATCTAATAAAGTGCAGTCTATCCATTTATGTTGTGTTGTAAACTGGTGATAACATGACAGTACATCTTAGACCGTGTTGTGTAATGTGTCATGCTGTATACCAGATTACCCTCTTTGGAGAAAAAATATGCAACAACTCCAACACTGGACATCTGACATCTTAAAGGTCAGAGAGAAAAGCTCAGGTTTTCACGAGCAGTTTTTAATAATGTCAAGTGACTTATGAATCACTGTCACTTTAATAATGTGACTGGTATTCATGAGTTAGAAATAGCTCAGTGAATCATTGCAGTGCTGCAGTAATCACTTCCTCAAACCGAACAAACTCTTCAAACCTTTCAATGTCTTTAGACTCTGTAGTACTGTTAGATATCAGCCAACTCGGTCATATGTATCCACTAAAATTAGATGCCTTGCTTGGAGATTATAACTTCCTTTATAGTAGGAGTCACATGTATGGCACAGAGCTAATGATATCTACACGATGACCCTTCTCCTGTTTGGAAGCTAAAAATGCTGAACAAAAAAAAAAGAAAAAAAGAGTGAAAACAGGATCCTGATCGGGCAGCGTCTGGTGCCGTGAGCTGGAGTATTTTTGACGTACCAAAGGAAGAGCGAGGGCAGTGTCTTTCCTGGTTTTCTACAGCTTCCTGTGCAAATGGGAATTTGATTCAGAGCCACTTGCTGCATTCACTCCCAATGCCATTGTTTCACTGGCCATTGATCTTTGGAGATTTGGTCCCATTGACAGCCCAGCCCTCCTCACCAGTGGCGTGAAGTAACAAGTACACTTAGATATTAATTCCTTATTTGGAGGTGTGCATTTATATCTACCACATTTAAACGACAAATATATATTTGTTGGAAGGATATAGTTACTGCTTATTTTTTGTTATGTTTACACCTACTGTTGTTGTCAGGTAAATTGACAGAGAGGTGAAAAGTGCTACATGAATAAAGGTTTGTATTACCATTATTATTATTATTATTCCTTGTGAGGGTCCCAAACCTGGGTAAATGGGAAGGTTGCGTCAGGAAAGGCAAACATGTCAACTCAAATAATGAGGATCCATTTGCTGTGGCGTCCCTTGCCACATCTGCTGACAGCTGATGAGGACTTAGTAAGGATTACCTGCTGGTAAATGGTTTAAAAATCATCTTAGAAAGTAGTGACCTAACTCAAACATGCTCCTCATGTCTTAAGGCTTGCAAATCAAGGCTCCATTAGCTGCTGGTATCATAACAGACTGAGTTTTATTGTGGGTAATGCAGAAGCCAGATTTTGATTAGGAATTTGCTTCTGCCAAATTGATTTTTATTATATCTTTAAAACTCTCGGGTGTAAGTTTGACAGCGTAGAACCGATAGAACAAAACCAAACACAGGGTAAAAGTAATGTCTGTCAAGAGCAGTTTGCACATGTCTTTGCTTTTCTAAGGAGAGATCTAATCAGTGAGTAAAACCCCATTTATGGATGTACTTAGGATGCACACTTCCTTTCTGCAAATATTCGCTCTTCTTTATTTCCACTGAACCCTGAATGAAAGAGAAATTTAATCATGCATTTACTCTTTCACTGCATCTCAGGGCTTACCTTTATCCATGCCTGACTGATGCACTGTGTCTGGAAATGGAGATGAAGTGTGTTTGATCAACACATTCTTACTCCTAAGTCAATAATGCACTGATGCTTGGTCACAACCCCTTCTTGTCCCATTTTAACACTCCAGGTACCTTTTAAGAGTAATTTTACAGCATGCAGGTTACTGCTGCAGAATAACACTTTGCTGAATGGGGGAAAATGCCAACAGAGACCAGCAGAGCAATTGCTTCTCAGACTGCAGGCTCGCTTGTGGTTCCCAGAGTTTCAAAAGGTAGAATGGGAGGAACCTTCAGCTATTAGGTCCTCTCCTGTGGAACCAGATCCCAGTTTGCATTCAGGAGACAGACAGCCTCTCTTTTAATGAATAGGCTTAAATTGTTCATTTTCATAAACCTTATAAAATTGGGGGTTAGATAAGGCGAGCCTGAACCACCAGATATGCTGTTATAGACTTCCCATGGTGAACCGAGCTCGTCTTCCCCACTCCCCTCTTTTCACCCCTGCGTTTAATGTACATGTTGCTACCGTGTGTCATTAACTTTTGTTTTCTCTTTCCTCCAAGGGTTTGTTTGTTGTCCTTGTCTCTGTGTGCACTCCTTTTTTCTGTTTTTTTTCCATCACCCCCTGGCTGGGGGCCTGGCTGCCCCTCCCTGAGCGTGGTTCTGCTGGAGGTCTTTTCTTGTTAAATTGGAGTTCTTCCTTTCCACTCTTGCCAAGAGCTTGCTCGTAGGGGATAGCCTGATTGATTTGGTTTTCTTTCTAATATTCCAACTTGCTAAATAAAGAGCCTTGAGATGACTGCTGCTGTGATTTGGTGGTATATAAATAAAGCTGAACTGAAATGAATAGAGTGGCTGGTGGGCTGCCGGTGGGATAATCAAACCTCACAGTTTCTTCCGAGAAAAAAGTTCAGCTCGCTACTAGGAATGTTATTTTTACACTTCCTTATTTTGACTTTTCCTTTTTCTGTTGTTGCTCGGTACGTTTTTGGCATCAAAACTAAGAAGAGCTCACGTTATGGTTTAAATGTTAGCCTGTGATAGTAACACCACTGAAGTCTAAGGAACTGCCCCGTGTGTTGAAAAATTACACTACAGCGATTCCAAATATCCCAACCAGGCATCACTCTGTGACATGTTGGGAGTGACAGTAGGTCACATCACTAGAGCATTTTAATGTATTGTTCATACATCGGATATTATTTGTGATCATTGTGAATATTTCTGACCTGCATTAGAGTCTCTTTTAAATACTTTGTACAATCCCACGCAGTATTAATAATAGATGTGTATTAAAAATATCACCTTGAGGATATTGCTGATACATTACTCTAAGCATCAGCATTCTATGATAATATTTACATACTTTAACCTAATTCTGGCAATAATTAGTTGTAATGAGTGTTTGCGTACTAAATAATTGCCACTTCCATTTAAGCAAAGATTCTGGATACTTCTTCCACCACTACTTCTAACGAATCCTCCACCTTTTCATCACTAAAAACCGTGCGAATCATCGCTCACGGCACTCAGCAGGCCTTGCTCCCTACCTTTTCAACTGTTTTCCAGTGACATGCAATAATGTGGCAGAAAGTGTGCCAGGTTTCATGTGAAATGTTATCAGTAAGCTGCCATGCTCATCAGTTTCACACAGAGCGCTAAACACATCACAGCCGCGGTTGTGTGGAGATTGCTGTTAATTAAAAAGCTTGTTTTTTGCCTATAATAAGCAGCCTCTCTAGATTTCAGACAAATTTCCCACATTAATTTCACCTTTTCTCATCAACATGGCACTCTGACCAAACAAATGCCTATGTGTGTATAAACAACACATGCTTATTAGGATGACTGAACACACCTGTCTGTTTGGATCCAGGTGTTCCCTGCAGGTGATGCTGCACTGCAGCTCTGCTCCAGCTGGTGGCAACAGGCCCTCACTTCATCAGGTACAACAAACACTTTACACTCCTACACACTGCAGTTAAAATGGGAGGATTTTTTTTTTTACTCTGCAGCACACGATCCCTACCCAATAAGTCTCCCTTTAACAATTTAAATGTTAAATGTTCCTTTGTGTTTTTTTTAATAGCCTCAAAGCTTTTCTCATTTAGTTAAAAAATAGAAAAAAACTTACCAAGAGAACAAAAATACTATAATCAGTTAAATTAATTTCTTTAACCTCCATTTAGTGAGTTAAAGAGCCTCATTACTGCAATTCTGCCCACATTGGGATAAATTAATGCTAATGCTGACATTGTTTTTCATTAAAGTGTTAAACTTACTGCCTTTTCCTGCAACAAAATAGTCCGTTTTTAACTAGCAATTTTGAGGACTGAATGCACCACTACTCGACTTGGACTTAATTGACATCTATCCATAAACAATGGCTGAAAAACGTCCAGTGAGTTCAAGTTTGAAGCAGGTCTGACATTCTTCTGGAAATCCTCCACTCAGCTTGCGTCATTCAAATTGGACAAGCTGAAGCAGCTTTGTCTGACAAAAAGCAACCAGGATTTTGACTGTTGAAGCTGGAGGGATTTATTCCATCAATTCTTTCATTAAATAGCAGTTGCACTAACAATAAAAAAAGCAAAATGCCACATATAGCATCCTATAAACCTGTTTTTACTATATATAATGTGCGTCGTACACGGTGTAAAACAGGCAAGTGCATTTAAATACAATATATCATCTGCTATTTTACCAGTAGAAATGTTTCTGCTGCATTTATCTGAAGGTTGCTTTTTCCTCTTAAAGCGAAACATTTTAATTTTACATGATGGATTATTATGAATAAATCCCCTCAGCCACACACACACACACAGAGCCAATTCATTAGGTACGCCATGCTAGTGTCACATTAAATACCTTTCTGCCATCAGAAGTACCTTAATTCTTCGTGGCACCGATTCAACAAAGTGCTGGAAACATTCATCTGAGATTTTGGTCCATATAGACATGATAGCATCACAGCGTTACAGCAGATTCCTCAGCTGCACATCCATGATGTGATTTTCCCATTCATTGCATCCCAAAGGTGTTCTGTTGGACTGAGATCTGGTGGCTGTGGAGGCCATTTGAGTTCAGTGAACTACTGTAGTCTTTAAGGGATGGTCGGCAGCAAGCAAGAAAGTTTAAACGATGCTCATAAGGGGGCCAGAGTGAGCCATGAAAATATCCACTACACCATTACACCATGACAGCAGCATGAACTGTTAATATACGGCAGGATTGATCCATGCTGTCATGTTGTTTACACCAAATTCTGAGCCTATCATCTGAAGACTCATCAGACCAAGCAGCATTGTTATATACTTCTATTCTCTAATTTTGGTGAACTGTAGCCTCAGTTTAATGTTGCCACAGAAGACCACCTGGTGTGGTCTTCTGTGGCTGTAGCTCATCTGCTTCAAGGCTCAATAAATTGTGAACTCAGAAATGCTTTTCTGTATACCTTAGCTGTAACAAGCGGTTATTTGAGTTGTCTTAACTCCTCCCTACTAGATATTTGTATATTTGTCACGTGTTTGGTTGATTAAATACTTGGGTTAACAAGCAGCTTAAGAGGTATAACCAAGGAAGTGAGTGTAAACTTAAATCTAGCATCAACCCAACACCCGCACTATTGCAAAATAACAAAGTGTGACTGATGCAAGGATTATATTTCTGCTTTATATCCACTGATTTTTCATTATTGAATAATCTACTCATAATCAATGAGTTTATCAGTCTAAGGAGTAAGTGAAAATGTAAAACAGTATTAAAACTCAAAATTTTTCTTTTGTATTAGTAGTCCTGTTTACTGTATAATTTAAGACGAGGAAAAACAGCACATCTTTACATGTTATAAGCTGGAGCATTTCTATATTTGTCTCTTTTGAAAAGAGGCAAAACAGCAAACTGTGGCTGAGTGACATTTATACTGAATATAATGTTAATTTAATTTGCTTTTAATACTCACAATTCATACTAAAGATATCAGCTCTCCTGAGCCTCTAACAGTTATAAATAAATGTATTTGTAACTGTCCTTTTGCTAGCAATGAAATACTTTTGCACTGAATTCTTGCTCTCTTTCCTGAACGAAAGTATCTCATTGCTTTTTACACCAGAGATCAGACAAAAGAATGAAAACTAGGTGATAAGAAGCTTCAAAAATTGTCAAGGAAGAGGCCCGAAGATGTGAAAAGTGTTCAAAGGAGCCCCACGGATCAGACACAATCATATGCAACAGAGCGGGTCAGAATTCTGCAGAACGGCAGTGAATTACAATGAGAAAATCAGTGAGGCAGACACACGAACCAGGAGGCCAAGTACACTCGTTATCAAGTCAAGTCGAAAGGAATCAGCAGCGCATGCTGGGATGAGCCAATACAGCTGAAAGGAAATAAACTCTGTTGTGTCCTGTGAAATCCTGTAGGTGGAGTGGATCCTCCTTCCTATATGTGGCCTCTAAGCGTGAAGTTTGATCATCTTTCTGCCATCTAACTGTAAAGCACACTGATCTGCAATCACCATTCCTCCTTGTTATAGTCCGGCAATATCGAGCGAGATACAGTCTAACTAACGCGTCTGTTTGATTAATGTGTCAATTAAAGACAAAGGGGAAAAGGTCAGTGAGTAGATGCCAGGAGTGGGTATTATTATTGTGTCTTCTATTTGATTATGTTGGAAGGGAACTCAGAAAGTTCTCATAGCTGAAGCACCCCCTGGGCTGCTGGAAAGAAAGAAGAACAAACAGCACACAGTTAAAAGAGAGGGAATAAATATTAGAAAATTGGGGGATAAGCAAGAGCTATGAGATAGCCGTATCTACATTTATGATCTTAAATGTTCAGGCTCTGATTCTGGGCTCAGTCAGTAATGTTTTATGGCTATTTTAGGGTTTTTCTGCAGTGAGCCAGCTGTGGTGGATGCTGTGGAGAATACAGGTGTTTCAGATTTGAGTGAAAGGTGGTGATCTATGCAGATCTATGCAGCTAGAGTGAGCCACTCCATGAAAACAGGATTTCTTATTACAGCATGCTGGAATACAAACAGAGCCACTTTAAAGCACTTATGAATGACCGATCTAGTTTATAAGCCACTTGCACACATGTATGAGTTAAAGACATGTTTAAAAAAATAGGACAAACTTGCTTTTGCACTTTATTTTAGCACGGCGTATTTCAACCACTTTCTGAAATGTTTATTTTAGTGAAGAATTCGATGAGCGTGTTGATGTCACATTCACGTCCAGTTTAATAAGAAGCTTCGGGAGGAGGCCAGATCTTGTTTGGACAGAAGTAGGTTGGCTGTTTCTCCTTGCTTTCAGATTCTAATGCTAAACCAGGCTAATAGGGTCCTGTCAGTAGCGTCATACATTCTGTGCACGCATGAAAATCACGAAAATGTTCTCTTCTGATCGCCGTATAAAAAGGAAAACGTGTATTTTCGCGACACAGCTACGTACAAGTTCAAAGCATCAGAAAACATTGAATACCCAGCCCTTTATTTTAGCAAAGGGGGGGGAAGCCAATTTTCCTTTTCCTCTTCTCAATAAAACTGGACAACCACAAAACATTCAATCAATCCCCAGCCTTGACCTGAAGCTATGATCTCTAAGCTCTGCCTCTGAAAGTATTTACTAAAACATAGGTGGCTCCGGGCTGCATGTTTTAACTTGTAATATGTGCTTCACAGCTCGCAGCCCAGGAATGCAGGGCTTTTCTACTTGCTTGGGGTGGTGCTGTCGGTCTCAGCCTCGGTCTATCATTATGCCAGGTTTGAAACAAACACACACATATATGCATGCAGGCACAGGAGCACATAAACATGTGAACGTACTGCGCTGTCCGCTTCCTCCAGCACGATTCAGCCTATTTTTGAGCACCAAATCGTTACAACATTATATTCAATGGGATGAAAGCTCTGCAAAGTGTTTTGAGCTGATATAAATTATGGATGGCTACGGATGCTGTGTCAACATTCATTTATTGTAGTTTCAGACCACACTATTGAAATGTTTTCTGTGCAACACACACACACACACACACACATATGCAGGAACGCACGCTCAAAGATGCATTAGGATGATGATCACACCTGTACTCTGTATCTCAGTAGCACCAATGATCAGTGAGACTAAGAGATGAAAAGGAGAAAGGGAGAGGATTCTTGTTGCGGTACAGAAAGTGATTCCAATCAATTTGAAGAGAGAAACGCTGCTCTGCTGAAAATGTAGACTATTACGTCCTTGCCTCAAATGACAGCTGATCCTTCTTAGAAGCTACGAAAAAAGAAAAAAAAAATCAGACTTTTCTGTAGCTCATGAGAGGGAGCTAAACCCCACACCAAAACCGTTTTCCACACATCAAACAAAAACCGTGGACGGTGATGAAATGTTTACACTGTGAGTGTGTAGATCTGATGTGTGCTTCTACATAATTTGTGAGCCTGGGTTTGCAGTGACTTGATCATTTTGACAGACTCTGGATGTTGCTGTAGGCATCAGGTTGTCAGGCCAACAGTGTGTCTCCTTCCCAGGCAGATAATCCACCTTACAGGTCACTGTCCCCGGATATCTCAGGGGGCAGTCTGTGGCATCTCTCCTCCTTGTGCATTATCATCATGAGGTGAGAGAACTAGCATTTCTCTTACCTTATTCAGTATTGCATTAATAACAGTTTTAACAGCATATAAAATAAATCTATGTTCTATTACATTAATGATAATTATGTGCGAATAATTTACGAAAAATAACCAAACAGTTTGAAACTGTCTTTATTTAATAAAGCTCATAATGCTTACTGTTATATTAATTCTGCCCCAGCCGTCGTTTTCACAGTGATCTACCACCTCGGGGAATATACTGTACATACTTACCCTTCGTGAATGTTGGTTGCCAAATGGTCGTCAACTTATCTAGGCTTGTGCTGAAACAACTTTGCATACAAAGATACCATGCTGACAAAACAGCTTTGTACAAACAGTAAGTTATGAATAGGGTTGACACGATACCACATTTTTAAGTCCGATACCGATATCAGAAATTTGGATATCTGCCAATACCGATATGAATCTGATATCGTCTTTTATAATCAATAAAACCGTTTTTTATGTCTTGCTGCATTTTTTATAAGTTTCTACTCAAATTTTAAAACACAAAACACTAAAGCTATTCTATTATACCTATATGCAAAAAATACACTGCACCCAAAATATTTTGCAGTTCAACAATACTGATCTTCTTATTTATACTTTTAGCAGAACTTTAAATCTATTTTATAGATTTATTTAAAATAATTATAGATGTATTTAAAATAATCAAAAATTAATTAAAAATGCAATTTTATGGAGATTTCAAAAACTCTTTGGTTCTGAAAACAAAGAAGTGCAATATCAGCACAAAATAATGTTTATATTCAACAACTTAAAAAAATACATTGTAGAATAGACCCTTCTATACTTAAAGGTTAACATAAATAGGCATCCATAGTGGAAAGCAGTGCAAATAAATGCAAACATGGCTTCATGACACTCATCTTTTGTCAAGACGGATGTCGGTGTAAGTTGTTTCTATCACATTTAACCTGAGATTGAATTTTGTGTAATTTCAATACAAAACTTAACACAAGTATGAAAAAAAAGTGTTTTTCGTGAATGTTTTTTCGAACCATGAAACTGTTTAGCCTGCAACACTGCTTTTTGTAAAACTTGAGTCTATCCATCCTATGGTCAGACTTAGCAATGACAACGCACAGACGTCTGAGCTCCATATATCAGTTGTTAAGCTTAACGTGGGAATGCTTTACCAAC
>VOQK01019923.1:5760-19203 GCA_015052645.1 Benitochromis conjunctus
GTCGTGCTGACACAAAAAGATGTAACAATGTGAGTCCTTGAACACGAGTGCTTAGATTCGTTTTCTCCTGCCTTATATGATTCTCACGTTTTTGTTTCTCGACTTTGTTTCCCTGCTTTTTGTAATCAACTGCCTGTGTCTCTTTGTCAGTGACCCTGGAATATGAATATGATAATAATAACACTGCAGCGAAACATGAATCAATCACAAACACACACATGAAAAACTGTTAACAAGTGATAAGAGATTCAGGCGGCTTTAGGTAGCAACGTTTCACGTAATCATGTTCAAATGATAACACAGCATGTAGCCTTTTATTGTTATTGTTGCAGTATTTCTTGGGGGATAGCTGTTTTCTAACACATGCACATATTTCAGTTAACAATTCTTTCTTAAGTTTCTTCAATTTGCGAATTATATTTTTTTATTGTGTGTGTTTTCCGAGAGCTCCGAAGAACTGGTTCACCGTGAGAGAGGAAATAGAAAAAACCAACGGCAAAGTGAAAGCAGGGCACGTGACAGTGGGAAACATATACATCTTTTCTGTTCAGATGAAACTACTATTATTGTTTGTGTCTGGTAGGCTAGCTACGTCTATCACCTTGTGTTTAAGTTGTTAGGTCAGTCAATTGGCCTTACTTGTGTTCTTGTTTAAGCCAGGATTGTATTCTGTTCGTGACAATAAAGTACATTTTGTTGCCAGATGGTGAGCGCCAAAGCCTGCCTGTTTTCTGACTGTGGGGACATTACATGTATTAACTACACATGCACCCCATACAGTGAACTTCATGTCCACAGTGGAATATAATCTCAGTTTTATACAGTACAGTTTTTTTACACAGTATAGTTTTCATGCAAAGTGCTAACTTGTCTGCCAATGCTAGCCAAGTACTTGGCTAGCATTTGTTTTACTGCTTGCACCCTCAAGGTGATGGTTTCAGGTTTCAAACGATGACTTTATATGTACAAATAATCCCTGATAGCTAAAAGCACGTATCAGATTGCTTTTTTGACTCACTTTTTTTTGTCTTGGCTCTGAAAACTGGCTGTTTAACAGAGTGGATGAATTGGGGGGCTGCACCAAAGCTTAGTACTTTAGAAGAGTCCGAGATTAAAATATGTGTCTTCCTTAATTAAAGAAGGAATACAATTTCATGTCACCTTTTATCATCACCAAAAACTTTAAGAAAAAATCCTCAACGTCATTCATTTTTTTCCCACCATCTTATTAAGCTGGTCAAAAATGTTTGAAATAAGCCCTTCACTTACAGAAGTTGATGGAATAACACTCTGCGATCACACTAGGTGGGCACGAGTAACCTCTTTAAGTGCTGATAAGTAAGTATTCTAAATACTGTGTGACCTAGTTCTCACACATGTACTGTAGCTGTCACAGAATCAACCCCAATTTCTGAACGCAAGCTCCTTTTGACAAAAAGGGAGGGGAAATCCTTTGCCTGGAGCGTTTGAAGTGAACATGTGAAGATTTCCTCCCAAACGAGATATCCACTGACAAGTGAAGCGACATCAAAAAGTGCTCAATTAAAACAAATGATGGCAATTTTCCATGGACGGTAGGTGTGTCTTAGCTTTCCGGTTGACAAAGTGGTTTATAGGCTTTGAGCTGGGATATTACCTGATGTCTTTAACTCTTGGTGGAATAGATATAAGGCAGGTTAATGTTGAAAAAATCTCATTATTAAAGCTTCCAATTAGAGCCTGAAATGGGGAGGACTCCACCGTTAGCTGTCAGGACTTGAACCTCTGCAGTTATGGACAGAACTGAAGCTTTTCTACTCTTTGGTCTAGGTACTGTTGGTAATGTGCAATTCAGAAGCCCAGGATAACTGGATCCTGGTTAGTCTGTGATATTTACTGAAGATTATTAACATGATTTCTCTCAGTTTTGTTAATTTGAAAAAGAATCCCTCCTTTAATTAATGGATCCAGGTCTGGATCAACTTAAAAAGTTCATTGCTACTAACAAACAAGCAAACCAACAAAACATGGCCAATCCCATAACTTCCTTGAAGGAAACAACAACTTTTCTGGGATTAACTCAGATTTAATTAAGTCTAATTTATGCCAGGTCCAAATTATAAGAATAATATATACTTAGTATTTTGTATTTTTGAAGAGTTTGGACATGCCTGGTTGTGGCTATTGCTGTAGTATAGTGGTACCAGAGTGGAGTTGGTCCATTGTAATGTTAATTCTCCATGGACAGTCTTACTTTCATGAAAAACAATTTAGGTCTGTGTGGTCACAAAAAACAAGCAGGTATGTGAACATCCTCACGGATCCTCACTGTCACTATCTGATGACAAAATTTACATCACTCAGACCCAACTGGACCATAGCGGACACGGGGACGTAGACCGCATAACTGCGGTTTCAGTCATCTTTCTCATTCTGCCTTTCAGACTCATTCATGTGACCCAGCTCATCCTGGTCACCTGACAAGCCTCATCTTCTCCACCACCACCAGCGTCAACACTCCGGGGATCCTCTCTTACTTCTTACCATTGTTGACACTGCACTCTACCATGTAGCTTAATTTGAGCTGTTAATACATTATTTTTAATTATTTCAGTGATCTCTTCTCATTGCTTAGATTTAGTCCCAGGCCAGCTGTGAAATCTACACAAAAAGGCCCAATAGACCTTCTTCTTTCGCCTTTAGGAGTTACTACAATGGATAATGTGGCTCCATAAAAAATAAAGCTGTTCTTATAATACTGACAAAAACAAAATCCTGGAATGGAAATTTATTTTGAAGTGCAGTAGTAAAGTTATCGAACAGGTTCTGTTTTGACTATCCATCCTTTCATCCGTTTTCTTCCACTTATGTAATTCAGAGTTGCAGAAGGGCTGAAGCCTATCCAGCTGTCATGGGATAAGAGGCAGTGCACACCCTGGACAGGTCGCCAGTCTATCACACAGCTAACACAGAGAGATAAATAGATAACCATTCAAACTTATATTAACATCTACAGCTATTTTACAATCACCAGTTAACCTAACCCCACTAACTGCATGTCTTTGGACAGGGGGAGGAAGCCAGCCAGATGGTGGATTTAAACCCAGGACCTTCCTGCTGTGAGACTTCAGTGTTAACCACCGTGCTGCTGGGGAACACCCTGACTAATCTGACCCTGACTAAATACAGTTACAGGACTTAATAAAGGCACTAAAATGGCCTAAAGTAGAGCTCAAATGTCAGACACGTATGTGGCCTGTGTCAAGACCGATATTGATGGCTTCTCTTGGTAGCAAACAGAAAACAACGCTGTCACATTTAGTCAGACTTCACTTGTTAAATAAAGGTAAAATAAACATGTGCTCACACACATGCAGAAACAGCAATGCTTCACTGATTCACAGACTGAATCAGAAAGAAGTGAATACTCATTCAGGGGAAACCGTCAGAGGTGATAACACTGTTCATTTCTGCCTCCCTGACATGTAAGAAGACGGTTCACTGGCTAATTCTGAGCAATAATACACCACACACACTCTCACACTAAGATTTATACTACATGAAGGTCAGGGGGCAGGAGACAAGAGAAATCATTACAGACACTGACCCACACAAACGGATGATTACCGCCATAAAAGCCCCGTGTGGATCAATGCGGAAAAATCTCCATTATCGGGGCTGGATAGTTAGACAACAGACTAGACGATATGTTAAGCAACAAAAGTTTACCAGAAATAAGATGATAAAATACAGGAACATAAAAGCAACAGGGAATTATAAACGGTCTCATATGTCCTCTGAAGGAGACTTTTAAAGGACAACTCAAGTTTATCACAACTTAAGGTAAAGACACCGCTGTCATTGGTGAGCACTTGTTTTAACACTGCAACTAGAGATTCAACCACCGAAACCTAAAAACACCTGCAAAGTTGTTGATGATTCCCATTAATACCACTGACATTAATCAATAACTTACTAAAGTAAAGCACATTTGTTTAAATGGGATCTAATGAGCTCTTTTCCAGTTGCCTTGCATGATTCACAGATTCACAAGAAGCCATTTGCTGATTCCTCTGATTGGCTGTCCCTCACAAACAGAGGGTTTGAATATCAGGTGGGAGGGGCTCCACCTATCTGAGGTGATCATATAAGGGACATTTCCTCTCTTTGACCTCATCCAAGAGAGCCTTTGGCTCGCAGGGATTACTTGTACATCCTCTGACAGTGATATGAACATGCACCACTGGAAGAGATGGAAAGTTCATTTTTATCATTTATCTTTGTAGTGGTTGCTTCATGTAGCTTGTCTCTGTAACTCTGTCTTCCTCTGGACAGGAAGTCTTCTGGGAAAATTAAGACTCAGTTGCGCAACCTTGATAGTAAGACTAGTTACTAATTTGTGCATTTATGTCTCCTGGTACTTGTAACAAAACCACAGGTAGAAGGTTTAAAGACACCAGTAAAACAAGAAAAATCTTAGACTGACTTTTACAGGCACAGGATTTTACCGGAACCAGCTTGTGCACTCGAGATGGTTCAAACTTTGAACTTGTAGATTTTGTTGACCACTGCTTGACAGAACCTACCTATTTATTAGCCTGATACAAGCAAATTTTAAAAAACTGAAGGCAATCTGGTTGAAGCTAGAGTTTTGGCTGCTTTAACTATTTTACGAACCGTAAGCAATAATAACAGGTAACACATCCACTGGCGCCACAAGGCAGTGAACGCGTAATGTTGGTTCCAAGCCTGGACAAATTGAGAGGGTTGCGTCACTAAGGGCATCTAATGTAAACCCTTTGCCTAATTAAGCATGCAGATCATCAAGAATGTGATGTAGTGTGTGTAGAGAGTTGGTAGAAGACGGCCTGAAGAGGCGGAGGTATGATCTGGACAGAAGATGAATGAATGTCAGCAGAAACAAAAACAGGTGGATGTGTGACAGAAGGCTCGAAGTATGAGTGAAAGGAAACTTTTACTAGCTGGTAGTGAGGCCTGCTATGGTGTATGGTTTGGAGACAGTGAGAAAAAGACGGGAAGACGAGGTGAAGATGTTATGATTTTCACTTGGAGTGATGGACAGGATCAGAAGTGAGTACGTTAGAGGGAAAGCTCAGATTGAGCAGATTGGAGACAAAGTTTAGAGAGGCATGGATGAGATGGTTTGGACATGTGGAGGGATAGTGGATATACTGGACAAAGGAGTTGAAGGTGGAGCTGCCGGGGAGAAAGTGAGGGGTGGTGTGACAGAAGACGATGGTTAGGGACAGGGTGGATAGAGGTAGACAATCTGCTGCGGTGCAGAAGCAATAATAACTGATAATTAATTGCCAGCCAAAAATGTTTTGAGAAGGAACTCGTGACCTCAGAAATAGCTAAAGTCTTATCCATTTTTTTGGCCTTATTTTAGGGAAATGCTTGAAAACTTTCAGAACTTGCAGATTTCAGATCAGATTTTAAGACCTTTGAAATTAAAGTTAACCATCTGTCCACATTCACTGAGATACTGTAGGGGCCTCAAAATAACTAGGCATTGCCAAGATGGCTGTTGAGTGTCAAGACTTGTATTCAGAATTTGTTTGTCTGAACTGAAGGTGTTAGGGGAGGAAAAAAAAAGAAACAGAAAAATAGCATGCCCTGTGGCCTGGGATAAAGTTCTCCTATCCGCTCTACTCATTACTCTTTGTTTCACTGCATCCTTGTTTACATCCTAATAAGTAAATCGGACTTGACTTGAACACAGTTCCAGTGGAGCTGAGAGGGAGCAGAGGCGCGATGGCTACAGGCGGGTCAGCGGGTTAATCACACTTGACTCGGAGCTCATTGCGATTGTCTGGACCACTTTAGACGTCGAGCGCAGACCTTTCAGCAGAAATCCCATTAACCTGGCAGAAAGACCATTTAAACACGGTGACTGGAGAACCGATTAGGTTCAATTTGAGATTCTCGCTAAGCAATGCGTGGCGCTCAGCCAGAGCGAGCGAGCGCTTGGATACAGTGAAAGTCAGTGTGTGTTAACTTCCCTGAGGCCTGCAAGGTAACTCAACGGGAAGACTGTGAACACACCGAAAAAGCCGAAGGCAGCGCTTCTACCTTCCACTTCATAAAAGATTACTTCCTCCAGTTTATTACTACATGCAGCTTATCTGATGCACCTTAAAAGCAGCATTTGTTTCGGAAAGAACTGCATCATTTAGTGCCAGTTTAATGCCTGACGTCCAACTTTACGACACAAATTAAGATTTTATTGTTAGAAGAATCATAAAGTAATTCCTAGATTGAATTAATCTTGGCATAAACCAGTTTCTTTGAAGTTTTGAGAGACCTCAGACATGAAAGAAAAAAGATCAGGAGGAAAAATAGGAAAGAATGCACGGCAGAGGAACAAGGAAAAAAAGCAAAGTGGAAGAAGAGACGACATCTTGCGCTGCTGAATAATTCACGCCGTCCCCTCTTGCTAAAAGATGTGTGCCTACGAACATCATCTAAAGCTCAAAGTTTGCACCGCTGCACTGCTGCTCATTGTATTACAGCTACAGAGATGAAGGTAGGCAAAGGAGACCTCATGCGTTTCCTCTCGCCACAATAACCACACGTCACATTGCATCGATTTGACACGGAATAATGCAAGCATGCATGGGAACAAAGGTAAGCCTGTATGTTAACAACACTGGAACCTTTTTCCCTCTTACTGTAGAAAACAAGCTGCAGATGACACTCAGTCCTGAGTGCTGTGGCGATCACACTGAATCTGAGCTGACTGGGAAGCAAAGGTAGGTAAACAAGGGCATGACATTATGATTTAATGAAGTACATTATAAAGCACCAAAAAGACAGTAAAACCCACCACAGTAATGCACAAGTGGTAGCAAACGTCATGTGATAGCACACTTTTTTTGCAAGTCACTCAAAGCTTCGAAAGGTGAAGGAGCCCTCCTTCATTTTGCATTGATGCTGAATGTCTAATTTAGATAACTTCCTCTGGCCCACTTCATCAGACGACTGCAGGGTTATGGGGTTCTGAGGGTTATACAAGATGAAACCGTCAGAAATCTGTAACGTCAAAAGAAGTGACGTGCTGTGCTCTTATAAAACATCCCTACTTTAGAGTTTGAGCAGATTTAGAAGCTGGTTAGCACTTCCACTTTGCAATAAATCCACTAAGTTGATGGTGGAACATCTAGGAGGGAAGAAAAGAATGGCTAGGTGCCTGATTTTATATATCTGTGACAGTGAAAACACTTCAAAATTTAAGATGGACAAATACTTTTGTCCATATTGTGTATCTTCCAAATTATGTAACTCTAAGTCATTAATAATCTCTTTAAATCTTTCCATAAAGACTTTTACAGCAGGAAAAAACTAATAAACAAATAAATAGATAAGCAAACAAACTTTCCAGATTTAAACTCGTGTGCTTTTGTACTTCCTGTGCAGGTCTGGACTGTTTCCAACACTACTTTATTTTTAGATCGCGCCCTGGAGGTCCCGTGCTTGCACGTTCGCGTTCTGCGATTTCCCCATGGATCTCAAACTTGGACACAGAGCAGACGTCTAGTTCTGTTTCATACTGACCTAACCTTCACATTTAGGAGCAAAACTGCTGATGAGAGCTTGTCCTTCTTCCCAAAACCAGTGACAAAAAAAGAAGCAATTTTCAGTGGAAGAACCCACAGTGTCCTAAGACGGTGCAACAGGTCAAGGGCACGAATGGGAAGTGCTGTTTTTGCACATTCACAGGACTATGCTCAAGTTCTGTGAATATCCTGATACCATTGTCCATCTGCTCCCATTGAAGTTAGACCGACACAATCCTTACACACCACCTGCTCTGTTCGCCATACTTGACTTTGTCCTCTTCCCCAACGAAATTCAAGTTGAATGGTTGTCATTTTGACACAAGAAGGGAGATCAAGGGACCAAGCTAAAAATAGCCCCCAGTCGTCCAGACGTGCACAAAGAGATAGCTTTGATAGCAGTCGACATTATATATCAAGTAATTCGTCGACTCATGACAAACATCATCAGTTTTGCTCAGATACCATTATTATAACTAGCAAATTATCATAAATGTTGGTCTAGTGGTCTGGTTGGTTCTGGTACTCTTATCTAAAGTGAAATATCTCAAGACTTATATTGGCCGCATTCAGAAATGTCCTCCCAAAAATTCTGGTCTGAGCTTCCTAATAGAGTAAAAGGGAGTTAAAATCCGCTCTTTAATCTGAATCAGGCAGAGCTCATAAAAGAGAAATAAAATTAAGGCAATAAATCAAAGACAGAAAGAAAGAATCAAAAACTAGTCCAAAAGCTCCTGAACACCAGAAAGACTTGACTTGAATAACGTGTAAATACTAACTGAAACCCAAAGTGATGAACTGTGATTTTGAATACAGTTTGAGTCTGTAAGTTAGTGAGAACCTGCAGATGTACACGAGATGGAGTTTTACACGTCTAGCATTAATGTTGAGTTTAAATTTAAAAGCAGATAAATCTTTAAATGAGCGATGCAACATTTCAAAATCGTTGCCTGGATTGAAAACTCAGCTGGGCCTTTCAAACTTTGTCACATCTGGGAATCTTTGTTAACAAGGATTGAAACGGGTTTTTCCTGGATAAAAATGAGCCTTTTCTTATTTTGTGGGGAGGGGGTTCAACCAACCTAAGTACAATTGATATGCATATAGTGTAGGCAAAGAATCAGTGTGACACTACTTAACAGAAGTCTGTCGATTTTGTGGCTATCTGATATAAAATGAATTTTATGTTTGATTAAATTAATCAGAACTTAAAGAAACCTGTGAGCAAATGATTTTCCTCTGGAGGAAGCCCAAAACCTCTTTTGTTGGACACCAAATTTTGCAAGATGTTGAAACTGCCAGCAAACCTTGAGAAACCTGCGTCGTACTTTCAGATATCAACACTTCAAAGAGTCAAAACAGGGTTAAACAGGATAATTATGCCACAAATGTGCCTTTACCTGATTATGTACTGTTGAATGAACAATGAGCCCACTCTGTGTGACTCCCTCTCAACATAATCAAAGTGAGGTGGGGGAAGAGGGCAGGCTGCTGTGCATGTGAGGCTCTGACA
Organism: Benitochromis conjunctus; assembly: GCA_015052645.1. Classification (NCBI taxonomy): domain Eukaryota; kingdom Metazoa; phylum Chordata; class Actinopteri; order Cichliformes; family Cichlidae; genus Benitochromis; species Benitochromis conjunctus. The sequence continues at coordinate 14,830 of VOQK01019923.1, forward strand.
GCCTCGACAGTTGGGATGGGCGACTGCCAAGCTGCTGCTAAATATACACTGGGGTCAGTCTCTGGCAGTTCCCCGGTTTTGTCGGGGCCGAGCTTCAGGTTTTCTGATAAAAGAGGTTTCTGCTCGCTAAAGTCAAGTGACAGTTGTGACAGGGGAGAGGCCGCGTGTTGGGGACCTTCGACGAACGTGTGCGTGAGGACCTGACCTGTCGGAGGTTGATAGGCAGTATAGGCGATGGAGGGGGTATGAGTTGTCACAGAGGCCCCCAGATATCCAGCCAAAAGGAGTGAGGTTGTCCGGTTCTTTCCTGCCTGGGATTTGTTGTGTTTTTGTGTGAATGTGCAAGTTATGGGTACACTCTAAAAAGTAAACTGCATTCAATACTGAAGCTTGAATCCTTTGTTTTTTAACACACACGTGAAAGGTTTGCTCACTGACAGCTTGATTAACAGAAAACTATTCATGTGATGTTTTCAGTAAATATATAAAAATAGCAAATGTGACGTATTTTTACACATGTCTATATTTGGGTTTAGGATTTTTTATTCTATAGTGGGGACTCAGAATATGTGACTGTGTTTAATTAGGTTAACTAATTCATATGGACGCTTTATTAATACATAGTTGGATCCTAATTGTTATTTGGATAAAGAATAAAAGAGGCATCCACAGAGGACGCAACTGGCATGGTGAGGAGTGACCGATGAATGTTAATAATGTGGTAATGATGTGGTAAATAAATATGAGGGTTACCTAGGCAACTATAGCTTTGAATATCTAGTAGGGATCCACCTGTAGACAATATAAAGCTGCATCCACGCTGAAATTTGAACCTGATGGCCGGGTGCTCGTGGACATGCTAGGCTTTGGTTGCCTAGGTGACCTTCTAATTTCATTACTACCAGGTCATATATCAATCAGCGATATTGGTTATCCTCATTGATCGTAGCTTCAGTCTCTTACCTGGAAGTAGGGAACAGTTTCTCTCGGCTCCTGCCCACTTCCTGTCCTTAGCGCTATTTCCATTCGGAAGTTGTGGGATGTCATTCATTTTCAGCAGTAGCTAAAAAGACAAACGTAGCTGACCTGGGATGGCACCTATTGATTCTGAGAACTTGACATGGCCAATTTTGCCATTGCCATGTTATTGTTTTGTAATTGGATTCGACAAAGGACGTGTGGCTCTCACTTTGACATGACCATGAGTATTGGATAATCCTTCTTTATGGGCTCACTCACCCGAAACCAGTGACTGAGCTCATAAAGTCATCAGGAAAGTGTTTTGTGAGGTCAAGCCCGTAGACTTCATAGGACCACAAGTCCTTTTGCAACCACTTTTGCATTGGCTTCACTTTTCATATCCACACTTTCCTTATATATCATCTGTGGCTCAACCGTCAGCTACAAAGCCAGGTCAGTTTGATTTAAAGCTTCATAGCTTTTTAAGTTCAAGAAGTAAAGTTTGATTCGAATATACCCAGTCTTTCAGGGTGCCATTTACCTCACCGGGTTAAGCAGGTGACCCATATGCAATGAGGCGAGCCAGGTTTGAATGCACTCTGTCTTTGCACTCCTGTCATCTCTCAACTGTTCATAGCTTAATGAAGTTAAAAAAACCACAATCTTCCCATAAAGACCTTTTCCTCAGAAGATGTTCATATCGTTCCCTGGAAGTCTTAGAGTCACTTGACTTGTGCACTCACTGTCCTCTTACCCAGAATGAAATTTAAAGTTGAAGGGCTGCTGTGTTAACACAGTGGAGGACATATTTCATGCAAAGTCACAGGGAGGCAAATCCAGCAAGCAGGGCCTTCAACAGAAAGTTCTTTGACATATTCACAAATGTCAGGCAGCAAGTTTGCCCCCAGTCACGCACCTAACCTGATGCACTGCCTTCAGGCTTGGACACTTTGTGCGTTCCCACTGAAAAACTGTTCTTTGGACTTTGGGTGAATTTGAGCTCTGCTGTAAACAGCTAATTGTTTAAAGATTTATTAAATTTTAATTTTTGCAGGATTTTTATTGTTTGTTACATGTTTACCATAAAGTTGAGATAAAAGTGGAATCTTCCTAACGAATGCACTTGTATACACCTGTCCAAGAAAGGCGAAGCTGAGCTGTGGAGTGTGTGAATTTTTTAAAAATAAAATAAAACTGAGCAAGTTTGAGGTCCAAGCTGAAATTACAGGGGAAGTGCTAAGAAATAGGTGCACTTGCTAGTTAGAACCAGAAATACTCCAATAATCAAATTACTCTTACTTTGTGAATGTGCAACACCAATTAAGTGCTGACTCACAGATAGTACAATCACAAACGACAACGAGCACAACAGGGGTGAGCAGCTAATTTTCCCGAGGTGCTGCGTGAGAATCTGGGACTGTTGTGGAGTCCTAGTTTTCCAAAGCTAATTAATCATCCCTGTTTTTGAATTGTGGATAATGCCACACATCTGAAACACAGTTTGATTACTGGGGAATTTGATAGTAACGGCTTCATACAGCTGTTAAATATTTTACAATATTTGCGAAATGGTTGTCCTCAGAGTCAGAACAGAAAAAAAAAAAGCCATTTAAATATGCTGCGCCTGATTCCTGGACTAATCTACAGAAGGAGCTGGAGGTGTCAGGAGGAGTTTAGGTGGCTGCCCCTGAAGTCTCCCTTGTTCTTGACATGTTATTGCATACAACCAGCCTGCACAGTGCGTCACTTGTGCTTCTTTATTTTCTTTGTGTTTATATTTGTTGCAGTCTCTGTTGCGCTCTTAAAAAGGAGATTTTTTTTCATTACAATTTGATTTGTACCAAGATAAATAAAGGATCTTATAACAATACAAAAGTTTAACCTCATCTGTTAGGGCATGCTCAGTGTAACTGGGAGAAATCTAAAAATTAGGACCCTAAAGAGGAGATCGGCCACATTTAAATAAAGGCATAGGTATCCTCGTGCAACATACTGAGCCCCAAGTTGCCTGCAAGAGTCAGTGAATGCTAGACAATGTTGTCCAAGTAACAGTCAATAAAAGACAATCTTTCACACTCGTGCTGCACAGCCCCAAGTTTAGTAAAAGACTCATTGAACCATGGTGCACCACAGAAAATCAGGAAACTCCACCTTATCACACCTGGACTTTTTGACGCAGTAACACCCCCGGGACCCCTGTGATTCTGACTGGGATCAGGCGTAGACTAAAAGTGCTGCATGAATGTGTGAGAATGGGCGATTGAGGCTCGTCATAAAACTTTTAATAGCAGCCAGTTTTCCTCATAACTTTCATGCCATTAACATACATGAGGGGGAGAGTTTTAAATATGATGCAGCTGTAAATGAATTATTATCTATGAATGCAGCTGTTAATGAAGAGAGAGAATAACGTCCCACCCAGCTCTAAACCCCTAACCCTAATTGAGTGCTCAATTCGAGTGGAAAAGCACTTTACAAGTACCACTGACAATAATTAAGTTGACAGTAAGTTACAGAATAATTTATGAAAGATGTCACAAGAATATCAGAAGCTCAAACGTGATTTGACAAATAAAGAAAATGTCACAATCGAGCCCACCTTCTCTGACTGAACAGCCCAATGCCACTGAGTCTCATAGACGAACAATTTGCAGAGGACATTTTTTGCAGTGTGCATCTGCTCGCATGCATATCTGTGTGTGCATGTGTGTGTGTGACTGTGTCAGCGGAGCATTGATGAACTCAGCACAATGTTGAATGGGACTGTTTTGGCAGCTGAGACAGCGAGGCCGAACCTGCGGGTCAGAGATAAACGCCCCTCGCAGCTCTGAGCCGACGAGAGGACGTCCCATCAGAGACGGAGAGCAGAGAAAGGCAGCTCGCTGAGGGGCCGGCAGCGGACGGGGTTGCAGGTTGAAATCCCAGAGCTGTGCGGGATGCTCTTCGCTCTCTTTTTTATTAACAACCACATTGATAGATAGTGCTAAACTAACAGCACCGTCACTCTCCCTCTCACATGCATGCTAATGACACGAAAGTTGTGAAGAAAACTGGCTGCAAATATAAAGTTTGCGTGCGTACTCGGAGAGGCAGCATGTGAAACTAAAGCTTTCGAGAGAGTCCAAAGCACAGGTTCACACTCTTGTCTTCTTAGACAGATGAAAGAGATTACAATTTGTTGGAAGGAAAAGGGCAATTAAAGTCATGTTTACTTTTAAAGGTCATCGTTTTGATCTTTTTCTTCTCGTTTGGTGACTCACCAGAAGGTTGAGAAACTGCTGAACATAAATGAACTTGAACCTGCGACGCAGTCACCAGGAAGCGGCCTAATCACCGTGAGGAAATGATAAGGTTGGTGCTTGATGGTTGCAGCAGGAAGCCAGGCGGAGGTGACCGCTGCGTTTAAACACGCAA
>VOQK01019931.1:2020-13581 GCA_015052645.1 Benitochromis conjunctus
AGCAGTTAAATTAAAATTTAATTCTATAAAGTTTTATGTGCCGTTTACACCTTGTAACAAAAGAAATTTACCCCCAAAAATCATTACATTTTTTTGTAGTTGGTAAAAACTGGTTGATTTAGTTTGGTAAGAACCATCCACAAAGCTAAAGTATCATACTATAAAATATAAGCTTTATAAAAAAACAAAACATCTACCGCTTCATGTGTCTCCATAATGTTTCATTTACTTCCTCTTTCAGGATCACCAACTCCCCAGCGGCAGATATAGCCGTAGTGTGGGCCAAATGCGACGACGGGAAGATCCGCGGCTTTATTTTGGAGCGTGGCATGAAGGGCCTGTCGACACCAAAGATCGAAGGAAAGTTCTCCTTGAGAGCCTCGGCCACCGGGATGATCCTCATGGACGAGGTGGAGGTTCCTGAGGAGAATCTGCTGCCTAAAGCATCCGGCCTGGGGGTGGGTCTAGTAGCATGTTTATAAAATGTTATCTCATCTCTTTGTTTTATTCGATCCCTAACTTATTAATTGTATCGTTTCTAATAAGTCCACTTCAGTGATTTAATCCGCTACACTCAACATAAGCATAGTCACTCATGACTACTGTTTGTTATTGTAGGGTCCCTTTGGCTGCTTGAATAACGCCCGTTACGGTATCGCATGGGGTGCTCTGGGTGCTGCAGAGTTCTGTTTCCATGCAGCTCGTCAGTACACGCTCGACAGGTCAGACAAACAAATGACAGTTTTATCATTCTTTTTTTATTTTTTTTTATTTAAAGCTATTTTATTTACTTTCATTTGTTGTACTGTATTAATTATTCATAATAACATTGTTTTTGTTTTTTTATTCTACATCAGAATCCAATTTGGAGTACCATTGGCACGAAATCAGCTGATGCAGAAGAAAATGGCTGACATGCTGACAGAAATCACCATCGGCCTGCAGTCCTGCCTGCAGCTGGGCAGACTTATTGATGAGAAGAAGTAAAAGCACCTTTATCCTCTAAGTGAAGGCCATAAGCTGGGATGTGGCAGACTCTTTGCACCCCTTCCCATTCTTCAAACCAAATAGTCACTGTGGTCTCTTTCTGTCAGGATGACGAGGGGGAAAAATCCCTCCGTGCAGAAGTGTCATGAGGTCAATAAAGGGCTGAAGCTAAAAGAGTAGAGCCTGAACATCATGGAAATGATAAATATTTGATTACCTAAGTTTCAGTCTCATTTTGGGTGTGTGTAGTGTATGTCATATGAAGACACAGTAAAAAGATACAAACACATAAATAATTTTTAGCTCTACCTGCTAAAGAGTCACAATTCATTGAAAAACAATGCTTAACAGATCTGGTGCCTCCTTAACAGAGCGTCTCCAGAGATGATATCCATGCTGAAAAGGAACAGCTGCGGTAAAGCCCTGGACATCGCCAGGCAGGCCAGGGACATGCTGGGAGGAAACGGTATAGCCGACGAGTACCACATCATCCGCCATGTCATGAACCTGGAGGCTGTCAACACCTATGAAGGTGAGGCCATGTTTGACAGTCTGAATATGTGTGTTCGAGTGTGCTGTGAGGTTTGGTTATGACTGAGCAGATTATGCAAAAAAAAAAACCAAAAAAACGTCCATTTTAGCTAAATTGCTTCATCACTAGTGAATCGTTTTGTAAGAGTGCATTAATCCCCAGCAGCAGCCATCTGTGCCCCCACCTCCACACGAGTGACCCCTGTGTTATCTCCTCCTCCAGGCACCCATGACATCCACGCCCTGATCCTGGGCAGAGCCATCACTGGATTGCAGTCCTTCACTGTGGGCAAATAGTTCCGACTTCAACAACTGTCGGAAATCCAAATCGCATCCAAACAGTTAGAGGTCACAAGCAGGCTTCAGATCATTTTTGCGAACTCCCTTATGGAAATAATTGATTGTAGAAAGCATACGTAAGTGCTTTTTTTGGAGGGGGGGGTCATGTTTTGAACATGTCAGTCAAGTTTTGGACTGTTGTAGAGAGTGATTACCTCCGAGAAGATTTTTTTACACCCTAAAGAGCAATTTTTCACAGCAGGAAGCGACTTTATTGATTGTTTACTGAAAAACACGGTATTTTGAATAATTCCAAATAAGGTCAAGAATCCAGATTTGCTGCTTTAAAAAGATCAAACTGCCGTTATGAAGCCACAAAACCTAAAAGCCTGTTTTGCTTGTGAAGTGTCGTGAATTTGATATGTTGAATTGACGTGTCAGACACAGTATACTGTGATTACTTGTAGCACTTTACAGGATCTAACACTAATGTATCATAAGTTTGTGAGAGGTCAGAGTTGTTGCTCAGCGCTCAAATAAACGTTAAAACAAAAACCAGATGTCTGCACAGGCAGTGACGCTCAGGTTGGATGAGATCAGCTACACCTTTTTGCTCTGCTTTCATTTTCAGTATACGATGGTGAGAACTTTATGACTCTTTATCTAAATAAAAGTAGATAAATGTGAGGCTTTGTTATATTTGTAAATGATTAAGAGAAGGCATACAAGACTTGATAAAGTGTAAAAATAATTTGTGTGTCTGACAGGAAATAAAAGTTGTTCGGTTTAAGCTAACTTCAGGATTCTTTCTTCTGTCCGTGATGGCACCAGCTCCACGAGGAGCTTAATGCCACCTCTGAAATCCTGGCTGTCTTTTCCTTCTCCTCATCTAAGTGAATGTTGCTGCCCTATTCAGGCTGGGTGCGGATATCGCTGATAATCCTCGTCTCACTTTGCTGTAGTTTAATCTCTCTCTGTCTCAGATGATACAGCACATGTGGAGTCAGAAAAATGTGTGGAGCAGATCTCTGAACCTGTGTGAGTCAAAACTGTCAGGACTCCTGGCCTGACCTTGTTTTTCAATGGGCAACATAAACTAACACTAGAGCTCACTGACTTCAACTCTACATGAACAAGCTGAAAGGGTTTATTATAAGCTTGATTTCATGTTATTGCATGGCGACTGTCACTGCAGTTATCAGGGTTAGTGGCTGTCTGGGTCTGGCCTGTGCAAGTGTGGTTTACAGTTACTGGTTACAGCCCATAGCTGATACCATTTATATTATGGTAAATGGTAAATGGCCTGCATTTGTATAGCGCTTTTACTCAGTCCCTAAGGACCCCAAAGCGCTTTACACTACATTCAGTCATTCACCTATTCACACACACATTCACACACTGGTGATGGCAAGCTACATTGTCGCCACAGCTGCCCTGGGGCGCACTGACAGAGGCGATTATAGACGCTTCCCTTAGGCAGTGTTACTAGAATAACAGAATAACAATATTTTGATTGCTATGCAGATGATACCCAGTTTTATCGATCCATGAAGCCAGATGATACACAGCAAAAGGTTAAATTGCAGGAATGTCTTAAAGACATAAAGATCTGAATGACCTCTAATTTTCTGCTTTAAATTCAGATAAATCAGGTTATTGTAATTGGCCCTAAAAATGGAGCTGGATGTAACTTCACAGTGGACTTAGTAGCAAAACTACAAACAAAGGGAAACGAACTGAAATATTTATCAAACTTACCTCATCAAAGTAAATAAACCAAATTACAGTAATTTTCTCCCTAAGATAAACAGGTGAAAACTATAATCAGACAATGAGATTTACATGATAAACAGCACCTGATGGCATCAGTGGTAACAATGTTAAACAAATATGTAGCACTGTTTTCTCCAAAACTAGAAACATCACTCTGAGTGAGCTCCAGCGCTGCTCTGTGCAGAGACGAGAACCTTCCAGAAGCTGCACCACTCCCCAGTCAGGCCTGTATGGCAGTGTGGCCACTCCTCAGTTAAAGGCACCTGAAGGAGTCTCAGACCATGAGAAACAAAATTCTGGTCTTATGAAACAAAGAACTCTGGTCTGAATGTCAAGCATTGTGTCTGGTGGAAATCAGGTTCTGCTCACGACCTGGTCAATACCACCCCCACAGTGAAACATAGTGGTGGCAGCAACATGCTGTGGGGATGTTTTTCAGAAGCAGGAACTAGGAGACTAGTCAGGGTCGAGGAAAAAACGTGAATGCAACAAAGTCCAGAGACATCAAAGAGTGGTTTCAGGATCACTCTGTGTGTCCGAGTGGCTGAGCCAGAGACCAAACTTGAACATGACCGAACATCTCTGGATCTGAAGATGGCTGTGCGGCGATGCTCATCTAACCTGATGGAGCTTGAGAGGTTCTGCAAAGAAGACTGGGAGAAACTGCCCAAGAAAGGTGTGCCAAGCTTGTAGTGTCACACTCAAAAAGACGTGAGGCTGTAACTGCACCCAAAGATGCTTCAACACAGTATTGAAAAAAGGCTGTGACCACTTCTGTGCATGTTATATTTCTGTTTCATATCTGTAATAAATCTGCAAGTATTTCAGTCAAACGTTTTTCAGTTTGTTATTATGGGGTACCGTGTGCTGAAGTTTGAGGTGAAAATGAATTTAATCTTGATTTTGGAGTGAGGCTGTAACAAGACAAAATGTGGAGACGCTGTGCTGTGAATACTTAATGGACACACTGAAAAACTGCCAACCCTTTTAAAATATAATGAGCTTCAAGGTACAAGGTTTATTTATTTATCATTTTAATCACAGGGTTGCATAATCGAATGCACTTGTAGTCCCGTAATGCTTCTATCTATTTCTTTTTTCTAACTACTTATCCAGCTAGGATTGCTGGGGGGCTTTTAGCAAGAGGCAGAGCACACCCTGGAAAGGTTGCCAATCTGTCATGTGGCTTCAAACTGCTCACAAAAATGTAAGAATGCCATTGTTTTTTCCCCTGCATAACTCTGCGACTGGGGAAATATCTGCTACAGTATACTGAGCCTCCAACATATCCATCCCCAGCTTTGTGTTTTTTCACAAAGGTGTCTTCCTTTGTCTACCACTACAGACTGTTTAAATCACTACACCACGCACAGCTATGCTTTGTGAATTCTATTATTATAACATTAAAAGGTCTTTATTCAAAATTAAATGCAGACTAGAATCAGCAGTACTGTGAAACAGTTTTCTATTTAAATCCCCCAGTCTAAATATCTTCTCTGTACCTGTCCCTGTGTTCATATACTCTTTATGTCTTTGACAAAAGATAAAACACAACTGTAATGTCAGATTCAGTGCAGTGCATCCTGTAAGTATAAGGTGACCTCCAGAAATCTTAGTTTTAAATAAACTTTCTATGCTCAAATAAAATGAACATCTTAATGACAGACATTTAAACAGCTCCCACGCTGATGTATGTGCTGCGCACACAATCAAACCCCAGCAGCCCCACAATGAAGCATGGTGGTGGCAGCGTCATGCTGCAGGTGGCAGGCCAGAGTAGCCGGTTAAGGGAAAAGAAAAGTTTTTAAAAACACGTGTTAAATTAACATGCGTTAAAGCTACATGGGAACAGATACAAACAAACAGACAGCAGTAATGTGTTGAAGCAATCACATCAGTCCAGAAATATGATCATTTTCAACAGATTCAGACGAGTTTAACTCCACTTTAATGATGGTAAGAAAACACTACACTCGTCCTTACACTGCGTTTGATTCAAACTGCGGCATATCAACAGCACACAACAGTTTCCTGCTTGTACACAGGCGTCCACTCATTTGTCTCTACTGCTTTGTCTCTCCGTGTCTACCTCACTGCATATCCAGGACAAAATGTTGTCAGTGCTTTGATAATCTTTCTTTTTTTCTTTTTAATCCGTAAGGCCATGAGGGATGTTGGGTTGTGCAAGCCACTGTACGGATAAAGACCTCCGTCCTCTCCAGCTCCATCGCATGTCTGTCGCTGCCACTTTGAAGTGGAGGGAATTAAAGAACTGACAAATCCCCAGCCTTACATGATGCCCAGGCATGTTTTACACGGTGCTTACATAAGGAAATTGCTTTTTTTTTTTTTTCCCCTCAGCCAATTGCCTTTCATCCTTTTGGGTATGGATATGTGACTAATTGTACCCGGCATGGTCTCAGGGTTCTTTCTGTCAGGAATGATGGAGGCTGACATGATGGTTCTCTTGTTATGGGAAATTAGAGGACCGCTCATATTTCCTCATTCAGGCATTAGCAGCAGCCATGGCAGTCTAATTTTTGGATAATTAGGAGGCTTTTCATCTCAAATAATCATCTGGATTATAACCCGAGAGAGTTAGCAGCCCTGTCAAAATAAGTCATCGTCATGATGGGACTTAAACGGCAGAGTTTTAACACATTTAGTAGGGATGAACATGACAATTCTCTGACCACGTCCAAATGCAGGATTAGTTTATCGGTATGAGCAGTACAATCTTTGGAGGGCAGGTTAAAGCCCATCTTCAATTTAACTCAAAGGCTTAAAGGTTACACATTTTTTGGACTTACATCTAACTGCGGTTTATCTTAATCCTACATGTGATAGCAGCAGGCTCCACCATACTTTACTTTGTATTTGAGGTATATTAGGTGAGAGGTTTGGACTCTACCAGCCCTGACGTAGAAATATCAAGTACTTTGCAGTGTGAACTTTGCTAAATCAGGGTGTTAAAACCTAATATCTCCAATTTTTTAGTAATTGAAAAACACCTTCTCTAATAACACGCCGGCTTGTCTGATCACTGAGGGTGAATGATTTTCTCAAAGTAAAGCATTTCTATTCTCGCTTGAGGATATAAATTAAAATACCACTTAAATGCTGTTAACTGAGGTATCAGAGTTATGATTACTGATTAATGGCACATTAGTAAGTGTCACTGCTCCCAGAACTGCCTCGAGAGCGTGGAGGAGATTCCAGGAGACACACTGTTATTCTAGGAGAGCTGGACAGGGCCAAAGAAGGTCCTTAACCCATCAGCAGGATCAGTATCTGCTTCTGTGTGCAAGGAGAAACAGGATGAGCAGTGCCAGAGCTACAAAATGACCTCTACATCAGGAACCAGGTGTTGTCAGGCATGCTTATAAGCACTTGGGGCCCTACAAACTACTGAGTACCATTAAATGTTGCTGCAATGAAATTTTTGCAAAATGCACTAGCCTGCCACATTATTTGTTCACTTTGATTTCCAGGGTGTCTTTGAATTCAGCCCTCTGTAGGGTGATCATTTTCATTTCCATCAAATGATCTGGCATCCTTTCCTTCCTCTTTACCCAGTCCATATCAGACTTTTCCCCATTAAGTTGTGATGTGTTTCCAGAAATATTGTCTGGGATCGATAGTTTGAATGTATCAGTAATTTCCAGGACTAGAACAGGGTCTGTCACCAGAAACACGTGGCTTACAATTTGTAGTGCTGATCTACTAAATGTGCCCCTAAAATGTCCCGTTTCAAATGAGTTGGCAGTGAGTTAAACATTTAGATTGAGATTGCTGTTTAATGCACAGTAACACAAAATAAATGCTCAAGTGTGCATCTTGCAGGTGTGTGCATGCATGTGGTGTGCCTGTTGTTGTTGCTCTGCTGCAAGAAAGAATCAATATTAATGTATTTAAAGAAGAACCGTGCTTCTCTAATTGTATTTTTACAAGTGTTTGTCCCCAGAGTCACGATAAAATTAAGAAGAAAAAAAGGCTTTTAAATAATGCTGCCCTCTTGTATAATATTATTCCTGGAATAATAATATACAGGAGGAGTATATATATATACAATGGTCCAAACGGACTACTATGGAGTTTAAGTCCATTTTTAACCAGACTGTTACCTGGAAAAATAAAACATATCACTATAATGATAACACAACCTGAGTGTAAGGTGAATGATGTTGGTTTATTTTATTTTCACTTCTCGAGTTTGTTTTTTCTTTCAAAACAATGATCATCACTATTGTGAAATGCAGAGGAATACAAAAGTCTCATTTCTGATATTAACTTTAGCAGGATTTTACACCTGAAAACATAAAAAAAATATATTTATAATGCGTGTTTTAAAAACATCTAATATAATACATGACATATTTAGATTTTGACCATAACTAGTAACCGTGACTGCTGCAGTAGTATGGCAGTGGGCGGTAGCAGCATCATGTACAGCATTTTTAAAATGCGTTTGTGTGATTTCAGACGGTGAAAGTGGATATGCTACAAACATGTGTCTTTGCCCACAGTTACCTTCAAGTCCACCCAAAGGTGCTAATAAGGTTCAGCCCACCCCCGTGTCCCGTCTACAAACACGCACTTTGTTCAGTTTAACTGAAAGACACACTGACGTTGGCACCTCCGGGGATGTCCCGAGCTATCTGCATGAGTAAAAATAGCATCTCTACGCGGTAGAAAGGACTCGTTTCCTTTCAGGGGACTTCTCGGTAGCGCTGCATAAGCCTGCCGTGAGCCGACAGTTTCCAGCAGAGTGAGGGTGAGTGGGCTAAAGTGGGCGGACCTGACAGTTTACAGCTGCCGGCGGGACGCGCGCTTCATTTTAGCACCAAGGACAGAGCAAGAGGGCGCAGGCACCCACAGCACCTTACACAAGGACCCCAAACCAAGAGCGCCCTTTACCGCTGAAGGACTGGATGGATTTGGGGTCTGAGAACAAGGGATGTAGAAGAGAAGGGAGATGCAAACTTATCAAGACTTCCTTTTGATTTAGTCCTTCATGTTTCTTTTATTTTCTTTGTAGAGCTGGAGGAGTGAGCTTCATATTAACGGCAAATTGATTTTTTTTAAAATTATTATCATTTTTTGCGTGATACCTTCGTGTAAGGATTATCACCTTCGTGTTTGGAGTATGTTCTGGTTATAAAAAGTGAGGAAGAAGCCCACACGTGCCATCACCTGTCCCTGTAACCATGAATGGTTATAACTTCACCGGTTTCAACTCCACCCACGAATCACACGCTTACTCAGCGTCGATAGACGACCCTCTGTACCGGCAGTACAAACCCCCGGTGAAGGAGCTCATCCCTTTACCAAAGGCGGTGCTGTATCTGCTCATGGCCGCTCTGGTAATAGTTGGAGTTGCCTATGCCATTATTGGACACCTCATCAAGGATCTGGCCATTGACATAGCAGGTATGTGCCAGTCACCCACAGCAGGCATGTCAAACTCCTTTTACACCGTGGGCCGTGTATACAGTTCATTTTGATCGGAAGTGGACCTGTGAAACTCCCCTTTGTGTCAGTGTAAAGAAGTTCAGCTACACATTTAATGCTTGAGATATTTTAATAAAAGAAGCGCAATTTTACATCTCAGCTTTTATCCACATAATAAAGAAATGCTGCTCTGGGCTTAAACTGTAAGAAATAAATGTGTAGAATGACAGAAAGGGCTCTGTTAGCGCAGACTGTGATGAAACTATAGAGCTGAACTTTCTTTGTTAATTGACAGAATGTCTTTTTTTAAATTGTGAACCCACTGTAAAAATACCACATTTCTACAGTAGGAACTTTGTGTTTTTAATTGCTCATCTTTACTACTTTGGTGCAGAATGAATGGCGATAGGGAAGAACTTCATCAGAAGTAAAAGCTGTAAAACCTGAGAAAATACAGTTACAGGTCTAAAATCCTTATCTACATTTTCCAAAACCAGCGGGCCAGATTGGAGTCTTTGGTGGCCGGTTCTGGCCCCCGGGTATTCTGTTTGGTACCCCTGACCTTTGGGGAAATGGTTGGATTACAGCTGTTGTTTCTCTGAGAGTACAATAACACGGAGGCAGCAGCAGTGAGGATACACTGAGTACTGATGCACACGCTTTTAACACCACCAGTTGTGATCCAAATGGTTTCATCTGCACTCAAAGCTGCTGTTATTTTTGCTCTAAATGTTAATAAACATGCTGATTAAATGGGGACTGTCAGTGCTTGGTAGCTTTAGTACTACAGAATCACTTTCAGCCGGCCGCTTCAGGAATTCAAGCTATTTTTTTTAACACAAACCTCGGTTATCTGTCAGTTTTCACCATTAATGCATCACTTTTGGCCAATTTGCCTGCTCGTTCATTGCTTTCAGTTTGTTGTGAACACTCCTTTGCTAAGCCCTGTCTTCCTACTTTAGACTGTATGCTCGGTCCACCTGGAGATGAAGACCAAGACAAGGATGATCCCCAACGCATGGGCAGCCATCCCGCCTCAGCGCATCCGTTCGCTCACAATGCCTTCCACGTGTGGGACCAGGACGATGTGGTCATTCCTTTATCTCGCGACGAAAGCCCTCAGACCAGCCCGCTGCTGCTGGCCGCCATCCCCTACATCCCATCATTCTTCCCACACTCACACAGCCCACCGAGCCACGGCTCTCCGGGTTTCCCCATCAGCCCAGAAACAAGCAAGGAAATCCCGGGGGAGTTGTGATTGTAACATGGACCTTGACTACACACCCGAGTGTACATAACACATGACTTTGACATGCTGCGAGGAACGCAGCATGTAGAAACTGCACATCTCATATCCCGGGTTATTACCGGCAGACCTTCAGTGACTGTAAAGCGAGCAGCAGTAATGAAACTGTCTCTAACACGTTAAAGGATTTGTCAGTATTACACCACATGGCTTAAGACTGTTGTCACAAAACGAGAAAAGCTGACAACCTCAGGCAGGGAATCCAAAGAGGAAGCGATTTAGAGGAGAAGCTCAGCGGGTATTGTCTCCGTGTGCCTGATCTTCAGCGAGATACATTTTAGATGAGTACAAAAGGCACAACATGTTGGCATAACCTGTCGATATAAAGTATGTTTGTTGGGGGGTTTTCCTGTTTTTTTTAAGTAAAATCTGTCTGGAATGTATCAGGGGGCTATTGTGTCCAGTGTGAGTGACATATGATGATCCAGGCCGTGAGATTGAACGATTGTCCATCTGCTCCAGCATTATAATCCACCTTCACAACAACAGATTAGCTGTAAAGTCTGCTCACAGATTTGCATCTTTTGCAGTGCAATGTGTCTCTTTGTTGGTGACTTTAATGTTATTTTGGTATGCTTCATGTCTGAATCATAAAAAAAAAAAAAAGGTACACAAAATCAGTTTCTGGAGTCTTTGACATAGCTGCTTCCAACCTGCTGACCTTCTCACACACTTCAGTGAAATGTTATTTGAAGACACTCAGGGATTAGAGGAAGACTTAGAGTTCCAGCTATTCAACATTTACGTACGCAGGGCAGCTTAATCCTGCAGCTTTATCGCAGGTGTCACACGCAGTCGTGGATTCCCTGTCTAGTACACAGAACAGAACAATGCATCTTATGGCTCAACGGTAACTGTAGGCCTGAACATTTTAAAAGGAGACATTCAAATGTGTCTTAGTTTACCAGAGCAGAACGCAGATGGGAAATGATTGAGAAATTTACAGGTCCTAAAAAAAACTGTAAAAGACACGTCAAACTGATCTGGCGTGGTGAGAAAGAGCTTAGCAATTTAATCCGAGATCTGAACTTTCTCTGAACTTTGTCCAAGCAAAACAGGACATCAGCAGACTTCAGAAACAAAGAAATTGTTAAATGCCATGGGAGGCCAAATCAACTACAAAATAATACAAATAAATGAAGAAGAAGAAGAAAAAAAAAAAAAAAAAAAGGAAAAAAAAAAAAAAAAAAAAAAAAATAAAAATTAAAAATTAAAAAAAATAAAAAAATTGAAC
>VOQK01019935.1:2537-20507 GCA_015052645.1 Benitochromis conjunctus
TCTAACAGAACTTTAAATCCTATTAGAAAACAATTGTAATTGCAGAGATTTGGAATTGTGGGCAGAGACAGCCTCACTGGTGTGTAGCCCTGTGATTCACTAAATGGAAATGTCAGCTGGTCACACATTTTATCACTTTTGTGGAAACTAAGATATTTCTAGAATATAACAGCTGTTATGAATTGCCCTGAAACATGCGGAGCTCCCCGCTGTGGTGACCCTTTGTGAATAAGGGAGCAGCCGAAACTAGCTTCTTCTATTTATAACATCCAGAGCCTGAGTGAAATGTTTCAAAAAGGACTGATTCCAGTGAAAGTGTATTCATATTGCCGATCTCTTGCCCCACTTCTTATTTGTCCAACAATTTGTTTTAAGCCCAACAAAACTAAACACCTTTTTCCAACAGTTTAACTGCACTCGGTGCAGGTGGTGGCTAGCAAATGTGGGCATGCTTAAACCCATGATGGGTGGATGAAGATGGGTGATTGACCTCTGTAATGAGCTCATTATGCACCAGGAAAGCCGGAGGGCAGAAAATAACCAATGTTTCTGGACGAGTGGTGAGAACCGCAAGTGCAGCGGGCGATTTTTCCCAAGTGGCCACGAAGAAGCAGCATTGAGCCTATTCGACACTTAAAAACAAAGCATATACTTTTTGGAAATATATATGTGTCTCTCACAGTCTTAAATACAAAAAAGAGGGTGGTAGGTATGAGCAACATCTTTCTGATCATGATACAAAGAGATTATGGATTGTTTTTTGTTTTTTTAATTTGTTTTTTGTTTTTTTTGTCTTTGTTGTAGTACCCTGCAGAGGCCTGGGATGTCATATCGTGCTTTCATTTTTTGTACATTTACAAATCTTTCCATATAAATATGCAATCTTTAAAGCCCCAAACTGTTAACAGAATGTGTTGTGGCACTATGTGGTGCCTAAAAACCCAGGGAGCCATAAATATATTTATTACAGGCCTAGTAAATGAGGGAGGAGAAATCGTTATAAACGCACTTTCCTTGGGGAATAAATTATTGCACAGTGAGACAACTTCCCTACAAAGTCACACCTCTGAAATAAGCATGGCGCTGCCAGATGAGGTTTGTGTGGTTTTTTTATTGCTTTTTCATGTGCATTTGTAATTTTGTGTTGTGATGCATTTTGGGACCAGTTTAAACAACAACTTCTTGTATTATTTCTTTGCTGAGGGATGGTCAGAGCTTCACTCTGAAGCCCATTTAAGGCAGAAATAATGCGGTGTGGGACGACCTGTCAAAGCTGCTGGGTATCATCCTTTAAAGCTTTTGACACATCTTAAGCTAAACCTCAGTGAGACTTTCCTTCAGCAACACTTAGATATCCTGCTGATACACTGCACTTCTTTAGCTCTGACAGGCTGTGTGATTATGTAAATATCTGTGGTTCAGAGTTGGCACACACTGCACCTTTGTGACACTCCGTGTGCGTATAGAATAGAAATAGTGAATACCACCAGATGTGCAGGTGTACATAGAACCAGTTTATTGATTAAGCTGGGAATGCAGAGGGGGTTATGGAACCACTTGACCTCATACTCCCTGTACTGGTTATCAATATCAGTGGCAAATATTGATCATTTTCAGGCAATCCAGCTTAATTGAAAAAAGCTGCTTTTTTTCTTTTTCCTGTGAACTGTCAGAGGAAAACATAAATGATGGGGGAGTGATAACTGATTGGCAGGGGGAATGTGTGAGAAAACTACACTTCCTGCATGATCCTCAATCACTGTAATGGGATCAGTGGGTGGTTTAAAGTTATTACTTTATAGATTTATTGTACCTGTGGCACTTAAGATTGAGGTTATCAGCCTCTTTATACTTTGTACTGTATACATAGCAGAACAGAAGAGGACGGCCGTAGTGATAGATGTAGTGATACCAAATGAGAGCAACATCAGGAAGAAGGAACACGAGAAGCTTGAGAAATACCAAGGGCTCAGAGAAGAGCTCGAGAAGATGTGGAGGGTGAAGGTAACAGTGGTCCCAGTGGTAATCGGAGCACTCGGTGCGGTGACTCCCAAGCTAGGAGAGTGGCTCCAGCAGATCCCAGGAACAACATCGGAGATCTCTGTCCAGAAGAGCGCAGTCCTAGGAACAGCTAAGATACTGCGCAGCACCCTCAACGGTTCCATCTTAACAATCCTGCTTATCAGTTCCACTTGCACTACAATCAGCTGACTTCAGTTCACGTATTGGAGGAGGAAAATAGTGGCACAGTCTGCAGCGTGGATATGGATATTTTTTTATTCTTATTCGATGTGCAAATTGCATTCATGACAGAAACAACTGCATTATGCTGCTAACACAACTTTAGCTCTTTGCGAGCATCTGCACCGACAGCATGCTAACGCCAAGCTAAACGAGAACGCAGCCAGATTTTAATGCTCAGCAAATGCAAACCCAGCCCAGCAGCCACACTCTGAACTTCAACAAGTAACAAACAGCTGAGCAGTCAGACTGCAGCTTCTGTCTCTACCTGTTCATGTTTTTAACGTAGAATCACTGTGGTGATTGCTTTAGAGACTCTTTGTGCTGGTTTTCACGCTTTGCTTTGTGTTGTCTGCTTTGTGTTTAGAAATAAATACATAAATAGAGAAATCATATGTTTGCCCTCATTATGATAGGGACTTGTGTTTGTGTGGAATTGTAGCCCATAGGCAGCATGGTGGCGCGGTGTTTCACATTGTTGTTTCACAGCAAGAAGGTCCGGAAGAGTAAGAAGGCAGAGCGTTAGGCAAGTCCTGAGGAGTCAGCTGAATGGAAAGAACAAGATCCGGGCTATCGACACCTGCGCCCTGTTCATCACCAGATACCGTGCTGGGATAATAAGCTGAACAAAGCAGGAGACAGAAGCCACTGCCATCAAAAGATGAAAGCTCCTTGCCATGATTGAAGGGTTTCACCCCAAGTCCAGCTTCCTAAAACTCTGTGCTAAGATGAAGGATAAAGGCCAAGAACTAGAACCACTATCCAGGATGAACCAGCAAAGATCCATGAGTACATCAGGAACATGGCCACAAGTGATCATGTGCTAGGTGAATACCTCAGGCAGCAAACACCTGAAAACAAAGAGCACCAAGAAGACAGGCCCCTGCACACCATGTCCACCAGCAGATAGAAGATATGGCTGATATAAAAAAAAATCCTACCAATGGCTGACCAAAGCTGGACTGACAGACAGCACATAGGCACTAATCATGGCTGCACAGGAACAAGCTCTAAGCACGAGATCAACAGAGGCTTGGGTCTGCCCTTCAGAAAACCCAGCACAGAACAACAGGGTGCAAGATGCCAGGGGGCAGGTCATACATGGAATGCTATAGCAATGCCCCAAGTGCTCCGATTACCACAGAGACCACTGTGCCTTCACCCTCCACATCTTCTGGAGCATCTCTCTCTTGAGCTTCTCGTGTTCCTCCTTCTGTCAAGGTCTGAGTGAACGGCTGGTGTTTTTCCTCTGTCTGCTGTGTTTTTCCTGGCCACCTCCACTCACCTGTCTCCCATCAGCAATAATGAGCGAAGCTGCATTTAAGCCCGGTGCTGCCATCTCTCCTTTGCCGGTCCATCAACTACCTATGGCGGTAACCAGGCCTCAAGCTCCTTGTATACTTTCGTACTCGATTGTGTACTTACTTCATTTCCTTGTGCCAACAGCTCTCACCGTGTCACCATTCAAGTTTGTGTGTGTGTGTGTCTATATCTCGTGTGTGTGTCTCTGTGTGTCTTACATGAAAAGGGAAAAACCATCTCTGAATTGAGGAGGCGGCCTAAGGTTATATCTTTCACCATCTTACTGTGATTGCAGCCATTTCCCAGCTCTCTGTGAATGGTACTCATGGCCAGTGATCAATGGGCTTTGCTCAGTGGTTGTTGATCAATGGTCATGAGAAACTGCATATTAATGATAAAGGAACTGACCTCCCTATATCTCATGTATTGTCAAATTCATGAATTTGTGTAGGTCTGCCACTATGTGTTCAAGCATAGCTCTTGAGATCATAGTGGAAACCGGTTGGGCTGTCCATGATCCTGAAATTCTAACGATTTGATTTAAGTTTAAGAAAATGTGTTTTTAAAGTTTATTAACATAAAAAAAAAAGATCAGAACAACAAACAAACAACACTTCCAAACTATCAAACCAATTCAAAACATCAAAATGAAAAAATGAGCAGCTATTAAGACTTTGCATGCCTCATCTCCATCCAAGACCTGATTATTTTCAGGATACTGTCCAAAGTGAACGTTGTCAGCCCTCACTTCTCTCTGTTCCTAAGCCATTTTGCTTTGAACCCCACTGTGCAGGCTGTGAAATTCCTGCCACAGAAGCCACAGTATGTTGAAAAGAACCTGAAGTCAAAAATTGAAGAGTTGAAAGAAGTTTTGTTGTCGCTGGTATTGCATGACTCTTTTAGGTTGAAGGTTCCAGGTCATCTCCAAGTTCTCTAAAATCTAATGCCGTGCCTTCACTATGCAGCAAATACTGCTGCAATATCAAGACCAAAAATGAGACATGCTTTTTTTCAGTGTCAAAAATTGACACTGGTAGCAGTAAATTGCCTACTGTGAATGTTAGTAAATCAGTTTGTGCACTTGATTTAAATATTCCCCTACCTATACTTCCCTATCCCAAAAGGATTTACCTACGTGGATGATTGAGCATGCATCAAGACATATACTTCTCTATACTGAGAAAGTATAGTAACTCCCCATTGGTTGTTGTTGTTATTATTATCTCTGACTCTCTTCCACTGTGTGTCTTTTCCAACGGCCAACAAGCTTTCTTCTCACTGAAAGCAGCAGTTATTCAAATGACGACTCATTAGAATTAAGGTATACAGAAGAGCATCTCTGATTACACCAGCAGAAAACCACACTGATTGCCACTCGTGTCAGCTAAGAACAAGAAACTGAAGCTACAATTCACATAAGCTCATCAGAATTGGAGGGCATAAAATGTTTCTGTGTGTTCAGAGACGCTCTTCTGCATACCTTTGTTGGCTTCTTATCAAGTTGAGGCGGTCTGTCCTAACCTTTGGCATCAGCACAGCACTGTCACTGCTGTTCACTGGATCTTTTCTCTTTTTCAGAACAGTCTCTGTAAACCCTAGAGATGTTTGTGCAAGAAAAGCCCAGTAGATAAGCAGTTTCTGAAATGCTCAGAGTTTGAACTTCAGCAGGTTTTCTTGACCATGTCTACATACCTAAACCTATTGGCTGTGTTTCTACTAACGAACAGCTGGTGTACCTAATGAAGTGCACATTTCACAAGAAACTGTTCTAAAACTCTAAAAGTGATAGATGCCAAAGATTTGGAAAGGATGTTGTGTAATAATCACAACTATAATTCAGATTAAAGTCCATATTAGAGAATAATAATCTAATATAAAATATAATATGTCACATGTTACATGGGCTACATGGGTTTAATTTTTGTGACTGATAAGACTGAATCAGGAAGCAAATGAGGTGGCATACGTTATCATTTCCTTTGTCATCAAGTCTGTGATTCTGCTCTTTCAGACTAAAACACCAGCTCTGGATAGAAACTAAAAAGGGTCAGTAGTCTGGACTCCTATAAAAGCAATAAAACACACATGTTTCAAGACAAAATTGTTTTAGTGTTGATCAGTGTGTTAGTGTTAGTCTAGCCTGGGGTGACTCCAGAGTGTGGGAAGAATATGTTTTGTTTTTTTAATGTATAATACAAAAAGTAATAAATCTCCATTTTCAGATGTATGTATGAATGAATGTATTTATTGAATTATTGTATTTATTGAATGTTGCCGGGGAAACCTGGCAACATGGATGAGTAATATCACTGCAGGGTCATACACATGAACACTAATGTAACCTGAAACCTGAAAAAAGTCTGAAAAGATCACTTCTCTCACACCATTACACCATTACCTCTGTGCCACTGTCTTTCTTCAACCTTGCTGACTCAAAAAACATCACTTGCGGCAAATTTAGGAGTTAATGAGACCACCACACACACACAGAAAATAATAATTTGTGAATTTATGAACATTTAGGCAATACTTTAAAGAAAGTTACGGAAAGTTCTTGGTTTGTTGCTGCTAGCAAATATTACACGGGGTGTTTACCAGAGTATAACAAGCGAGTAACAAACATCCCCTTTTTGGTGTATTTGGCTAGACTCCTTGGGCATCCCAGCAGGAGGAAGAGAGCGGGAGAAGGTGAGAAAAAAAGTAGTAGTAGTAAGGGGAGGAGGAGGAGGAAGAGGACGGTCGGTGTCTGTTCCGCTTGGATGGCCCAAGCAGTGAGGAGGCTGGTCGGTAGGGGAGACAGACAAGACAGCGCTCTCTCTCTGTGTGTGTCTCTCTCTCTCTTTCCTCTTCCTTCTCTGGCTTTCTACTCCGCCGCGTGTGCGTGCGTCCCGCTCCGCTCCAGCACGGTTCGAGTACAGCGAGGGAGGGAGGGGAGACTTGACGCATCGGAGAGAGCGAGCAGCACACCAAGGCTTTCCACTTTCCAATATGCAACCCGCGAGACGCCACTCCGTCAGCTTCTCGTGCTACTGACACTCAGAGACACAGGGAGACAGAGAGAGAGGGGCAGGGAGGCGGGGATGGAGACACAGTAGTGCCGCACAGACGAGAAGAGCGCAGTGATAACACAAAAGAAGGGAGCAGCGTCTTTTGCGCACAACTCAGACGGGGAGGCTATCTATTTTTGGCCGGGAGCGTCGCCGAGACTTGACAGTGATGTGTGTGCGCACAGTTTTGTTTAGTGACAAAATACGGATTAATCTGCGGCCGTGAATTCTTTGGAGATATCACTTCTGCGAGGAAAGGTAAGATGTGCGGTTAATAAGAGTGGGAGCAGTTGTAGTAGTATTACAAGTAGTAGTGTTTTCTTTTTCACATGGTTACTTCAGCATTTGTCAAGTTAAACATCCAGCAGCCCAGCAGCTGAGCTCCCGAACTGTGAGTGGGAGCTCAGAAACAAACAGATCCCGCTCAGCATCCCAACTTTTCCCAGATTACATTAAAACCCCGACGCTGTGTTACGGGATGCGGTGGGGCGGGATTGCCTTCTCTGAATTTCACCCTCTGTTGATCTCATTTGCCTGTCTACTTTGTTGTGGGACTATCATGGTGGAAGCGAAAGTAATCTGCGTGTGTGTGTGTGTGTGTGTGAGCGTCTCTCCGATCGGTGCAGATGTTTAGTAATCCTCCAGCGCTGACCCTCCCTTCAGTAATCCCTGCGGATTTGGGGCTGATTACGCCACCGCCGCCTCCGCTACTGCTGACCACCTACGGCGGCCCCCAGGAATCCGTCTAAGTCCTGTACACAGGGAAATTAAGGAAAATGAGGCAGGTGGGGGGTGTACGTCTTCTTAGAATCACCTTTGAATACCACAGGTATTATAAGGGGGTGGGAACACCCTCTTTAATTTACGCACCTTTTTAGGATTTCCACTAAAGTGACCAGGAACAAAGATGTTTTCATTCTAGTCCCTGTCATGTGGGCACTGTTGTCTCATGATGTAGTGAATCAGCCTTTATGTCACTGTATCACTACTCTAATGGTTTCAATCAGTGCATCTGCCAGTCACTACATAAGCTGTCTGTGGGTAGCCTGTGCAGGGCCTGGAGTCTACAATGGCCAGCAAATGCCATATAAGCCCAGTTTAATATGTCTAATAGATGTGGACATCTGTGCGCTTTCAGCACATCTGACAGCCAAACCGAAACTGCTCTTCCAAATGATAACTGAAAGTGTTCCCATTAGAGTTTTCCATCCTCAGTAAAAGAACCTGGAATTAATGCAGGCACTGGGAGGAGGAAATGTGTCAATATAATGATAACACCAGGCAGGGCAAGCCCATGTGCTGCACATGAGCATCAATCCGCTGGCGTGCCTACCTACATTGTTCATTCAGCATTAGGTTTTTATGTCTGACTGAGCAGCTCCAGTGACTCTCTGTGTGTAATCTGTTGCACAGGCTTGTCATCCGCCTTGACGAGCGCTGAACTTATTCTAAAGGTCAGCAGCGAGAAAAAGGAGAAATACTTCACTTTCAAAAGGGTTCAGGTTTGGGGATTATTCCTCAGCTCAGTCTTATTTCTTGAACAGCAGTGCACGGTATCGCCTGGAAACCCCAAAACGGAGAGCAGAGACTCTCCTGAGAATCCAAGCATTAATATTTAAGAGTGTTAAAAAAGATCGTGCGTGTAATTTAACTACCAAATGGCCTAAAACTTTTCATACAAAGATGCATAATTGTACAGAGGGAAACTGAAGCACAATTAGCAGCCCGTTGGCTTCAGCTCATGACACACAAATGTTAATGGTAATTGCTGCGCTTGACTGATATTTGCCTGCCTGCCTGATGTGGCCAAGGCGGTCCAGATGCAGGCTCGTACTGAAAAAACAGCACTTTAATGGTTGGCGGCGGCATGAAAACCAACAAGCCTGTCAGGACTGACAGGGCACAGAAGTGACATTAAAAATACCCCGGGATAGGTGCATTTAGAGGCCTGGCATAAAAATTTCATTGCGTGGTTTCCTCAGGAAAGTATCGCAGAAATGTGTCATCAAGGTCATTTTTATTTCATGCCTCTTCGGTAAAGCTAGCCGAAGGAACGGAACAGAAGATAAAGACAACGTGTGGGTCTGAATGTGTGCGAGATATGTTGCTGATCACACCCTCACGCTGCACAGCGACTTCTTTTGTCACAGGACGTCCTGAAGGTGCACACATTACAGCCGCTGTAGTCTCTGGGTGGGAGTCGGTGAGGCAGCGCATAATGAGACTTGTTGCTCGCTCCTACACTTTTCTGTGTAATCTGCAGTAGCGTATGGCCGTTAATGCCCGTGAAGCAAAACATGGCTTCCTAAGTTCTGCAGATGTATTTTCCAAGCCATTTCTTCTCCTGGCCCGCAGAGTGCTTCCCTTCCTTTATGGTTTGATGTGCTCAAACACACAGCAGAGGGAGTTAGTCGTACCGTTATTAGAGTTTTTTAAGTTCTTGTTAGTTTTTATTTCTTTTGGACTTTTTGTTGTTCATTCAGTTTAGTTTCCAGAGTGGGTTTGCTCCTTTCTGATTAGTTTTAATAGTTTTAGTTTAGTTTGTATAAGTTTTAGTCTTACGTTTAGTCTTTATTATTACTTATTATTTCATTTGTGGCAAATATCAGAGGCAAGAGTTAGGAAACTCAGTATACATATTACAACAAAAACAGAACCTTTTGATAGCAGTTGATCTACAAGCTCAATAAAAACATCCATCAAACCCTCATCAGGCAGATTTTGATTACACATTACAGGTATTTTCTTTATCATTATATTTTAGTTTGCTTTCCAAGTTCTTTTTTTTTTTC
Organism: Benitochromis conjunctus; assembly: GCA_015052645.1. Taxonomy (NCBI): domain Eukaryota; kingdom Metazoa; phylum Chordata; class Actinopteri; order Cichliformes; family Cichlidae; genus Benitochromis; species Benitochromis conjunctus. The sequence continues at coordinate 11,920 of VOQK01019935.1, forward strand.
CTAAGTCCAGTTTTTATTTTTTGTTATTTTGGTTAACTAAAATAAATCTAGTTTTACTATTTAGTCCAGCTCCAGTTAACTATGATAACTAAATTGTTGTTTGATTGTCTGTTACCCGCCTGAGTCTCGCATAAATGTAAAAATGCAAAGAATTCTCAGGTTTCCACTTCTCCAGCGTGGAGATTCTCCACTCTTATTTACTGCAGCAAAGTCAGTTTAATTTGTTTGTTTGTTTGTGTGCTTGTATTTTTGTTTGTTTGTTTTGTAAGCGTTGAATCATTTTTTTTGAAGTAATTTGAAGACAGAATAAAGGAAAGAAAAAAAAAACACCACATCTTCAGACTCAATCGGATATTTTTAGTTGCTTTGTTGTCCCAACAATCCGAGGTGAAAATATAATCAATCTACTGAATATGAGAAAAGAAAAAGTTGTAAACTGTGATATCTAAGAAGTCGAAAATTCTGAAAGATACTTTTCTTTTTTTTGCAATGAGAAAAATAACTTGTTTCATTTTCTGTGAACCAAACAATGATTTGCTTGTGTTTCAGTTTGTTCTTACATTTCACAGAGTGAATTGTAATATATTTCCTAATTGTCAGCTGAGGCTGTAAACCTTACGGTGGTCCTGACGTTTCCATACAGAGAACCGCCGCTGTTTAGTCCCTATCGTTTGATCTCTCTCGTCTCTTTTATATAAGCTTTCTAATAGACGGTGTAATATTTGTCATAGCTATTTGCACCCACCCCGCTGATCACACGTATGCACAGTAACAAACAGTAAATAAAAACACACGCCTGGTGTCAGTTGTTTAGCATGGCTGCTTTTCAGCTTCACTCTGCTGGATGTTCAAAGCAAACAGCACCGTGTGATTTTTTTCCACAGCACCATAATGGATGAGGAGGCTGCAGACCCCTGATACTACTTTACCAGAGTGTGGTGCGGTTTTATGTATGCCATGCATTACTTGTTTGGAATAATAGAGTTGTTTGACAAGCGGTGCTGTGAGTATTGGAGGAAAAAAAAAAAACTCGCCTGTCAAGCAGCATCCTGGAAAATTACATGTTTATTCCTCGGCCAAACTCTTAAAAAGGTACGATAGTTGTGATTAGGCTGTATTCCAGGAGTGTCAGCGCACCATCGGGCAGATACTGAAAAGATGAATTCTGTTTTCAGCGTGTGAAAGTGAAAGCGCTTTATAGAGTTAGCACAGAATGAAAGGAAAAGTGACGTAAGGACCTCACAGTGAGGCTAGCATGCAGTTTTGTGCATTTTGTTTTTTCTGTTTGGAACAGCTGCTGAAAAATACAATTACTGCCAAAACAAAACGGCACCTCAAAAGCAGCGTCTCGAAATGACTTGCCTTCAGTTTGATGTTTTCCTGCACGCCACAAGCTGGTTTCACTGAAACAAATCTTTCATCTGCGTGGACTTACATATAAAATCATCCATCTGCTGCTGATAAAGAATTGTTGCATAATTTAGCCAAAGCAAGTTCATGAATAAGCCTGATTTACACAACAAAATACATCCCATCGGCCCCTTTGTGCAACTGTGCACACACTTCTGTGTATTGCGAGCCCTCAATTGTCAGGACTAAATACAACCGAGTATATAGCAGAGCTCTTCATTAACGTTAACCATCCCGTCTCTGTGTTCATTCTCAATACTTTCATTTTACAAAATCTTGAAAGAAGGCTAAGTGGCACAGCTTATGCTCCAGCTCTATTTATTCGGTCTCACTGGTTCTGTAAAATGCCCTATTTGTAATCCAATCATATTAGAATAATTTCCCTGGTTTGGCTATGCTTTATGATGATCTGTCACTTCTAGGCCTCCGGTTTCAAGGCACCGCACTCCTCCGGGGTGACTCTTCACAGACTGTCTGCGCCAGCAATGTTTCCCAGTTCAAACATTGTTGCACGCTGCCTCTCCTTGGGAATGGCTTTAATTGAGTGCTTAATAAGAGCAACGCCACACAGCAACCAACTTCGGCGGGGGGGTGGGGGAGATCTGAGCACTGGGAATGTTGCATTATTAAACGTACTTATATAAGGCCCGCAAACATTTCCTTTCCAAGTAATCTCGGGACGAGGCCAGATTTGCGATTCTTCTTGATGCTACACCTCGTTTGAACGTGTGTTTGCTTTTCAGTAAAGAGCCGCACAAGCACATTCTCAGTGGTATATTGTGCTCTCCTCTGGGTGTGGCTGTTGTGTGAGAGACAGCGGTCCTCGCTGATTTAGTATAAGCGCTTGAGAAGAACTGTGCTCCCCACAGGGTGCTGTGATTTTGCTTGAATCGAGATTAAAGGATTGATTAGAGCAGCTGGTACGACTCAAAGGAATGCAACAAATATACCCGAAACAATGTGTCCCTGTTTATCGATCGATTGATTTGGTTTTTTTTATTACAGTTTTGTGGACAGAAACACACTGACAGAAACCAAGTGGCTTATCTTAAACTGCAGGACTTACATGTAACGTTTTTCTAAACATTCTCATAAATTATCCTATTTTTTTAACATCCCTTTAAAATTGATGCAGGAAAACTGGTCTCTTAGCTCAATCAATCACTGTGAAAGAATTGTATTGTCATGTGTTAGTATACCATGGTTGTCTTTCAAATAGCAGTTATACACAATAACCTAAATTCAAATAATTTACATAACATGCCATATATGACAAATAAGCCATTGTAATGGTTTATAATCTCCATTATAAACCATCACACTATCTGCAATGTCACAGCATCTCTCTATTATATCAAAAGAATGACAGCGTTTTGAGATAAAAATGGGATAAAAGCTGTTAATGAGGGGAAAATTGCAAAGCTCTGTTAGTTACTGAGTAAGGTGTTTTATCTGGGAATTTCTGATTTATTTAAACTGATCTTTTATTTATTTATTTCTTATAAAAAAAAAAAACTCTAGGAGAGAACAAAGTGAAATTATGAAATCCAGTGCTCGTTTTGGAAATTCTGGCACCAAAACTTGACATTTAAACATCTGCTGTGTATATTCATACGGTCCGAAGGCTTGAGATGTACTGTGCAAATCTCACACAAAGTTGAGTTTTATTATTGTGAGTCGTGCCATCAGCTAGTGCCGTTGGTGAGCACCGTTGTAGAATTTGTAGCTCTGGATTAATGGGTCTGAACTTGGGCTTGACACTGGCGATGGGTTAACGGACTCTATAACAAACTTGGTTGCATTTTGGATGCAGCTGGAGTTTATCAGAAGTTCTTTTGTGTGTTCGTTGCGCGATCCATTTTGGAGACTAAACGTCAGTCTTATCATTTCTGGTCACTTTTTATTATTGTCTAACCTCCTAAGTCAACTTAAACTTCACAAAGTGTAACACTGAATTGCTTAAAGTATCTCATAATTGTTGTAGTTTTTCACTCTCATCCTAGTTTAATGGGTGGAAACTGGCTTGAAACCCGGCACAACAGAGTAGAGATTATGTCTTCTATTTTGCACAGTGCTAACTGACTGAGAATAACAGAAGATATTTTATAATTAAAATATAGTGATGACATCATTAAGTTTGATTAAAACCTTCCAGTAACCAGACATCCATGGACACTGTTTTGCAGGTTAAATCTGTTAGGACCTTTAAAAAGGCGTCCTTTGATGGCCGAAAAGTTAAAAGTGAAAAAGCTTCTTGTAAGGATGCTAGAAAGGCTTGAATTCAGCCTTATTTCAACCATTTACTGATTTATATTAATCCATTGAGCAGCTTTCTATTGATTAGAGCTCTAAAAGATGTCTAAATGATACTGAGCCATCAAGGCTACACTCTGTTTAAATGTGGTTCCAAAGTAACAGTTAAGGCTAAATCACCCCGAACCTTTGTGTGACAGTTTTTGGTTATGAATGATCATCAGACTGCTATAAACTTATGAGGTGTTCGGGAATAACTGTGTCCTTTCTCTTCTCAACCAAAATTAGACACAAAGGAGGCTTTAGAGATCTTCTCAACACAGGAGATGATGGCTTTTCACCTTCTACTTATTAACCAAATATCGATGCTGTTTATACGTCTGGTGAAGTCATCCTATTTTCAGTGTCTTTTCAATGACATGTTGCACATTTGGAAAGCTTAATGATTCTCACACAGGGGCACTTATTAGCTGTACCTTTTATATATTTCATATTGAGCTTTCTTAGTATAAATACTATAACATACAGTACTAACAGAAAATATAAATATGTATTGTGTGTCTGCTAGTAAGATCATACAACTTGCTCCAAATACCAGGCTGAATTTGTCAAAGTTAATGGAACAAAGACAAAGAAGAACCCAGCCCAAGGACACCCTGCGTGTTTTATTCAATTAAATGTTATTTATATAGCACCAAATTACAACAACAGTCATGTCAAGGCTCTTTATATTGTAAGTTGAAGATCCTGGAAACAAAACGCTCCTGACGAATGCTTACAAAGACAAACATTTTGGTGCCAGACTCCATTGTTTGTTTGGTTTGACATGAATATAAATGTTTCTGAATTAACCTAATCAGTCAGGGTTACATAACAAGACTCTTTCGCCCACATGCACAGAGAAGTATTTCAAATGAATTCCTTGCAACAAAACAGATTTTGAACATAATGGTAATGTGCCAATTCCTTTATAGACATAAGCTGAGGTTGGTCAGTGGATGTTTTCCACTGTTAAATAAGGTAAAGCGTGATGTGTCATCTTAACTCATTATTATTACATTCATTTTGTGGCTCATTTAAGTTTCTTAAGTAATTTTCCAAACTTGTATATCAAGAGGAAACGGTGTCCTAATGAGCACTCTCACGTCTGAGAAAAAACAACACAAAACATCATTTTCGACTGGAGTAGCGAAGTTCGGAGAGAACTGCAGATGTTGCAAAGTGCAGGTATTCAAAACCTCATCTAGTTCTCAAATGAAATAATTAGGCATTCCAGAAAAGCGCTGTTTGTTTATCAGACCAGATGTCTGTGATTCAGATAAATTAGATTATTTAGTCACTGTATCAAAGTGCAGTCAGCTGCTTCATTTATATATACCAAGGCCATTAAGGGGGAAGAAAGAGAAAGAAAGAAAGTAAGAGTACATTGGATACAAATGCAAAATAAATAAATAAATCTGTCCATATTTTAATGGTCAATCCAGATCATCTTCCTTTAGTCTTTATGTCACCAGTACACGTGTATAACTGTAGGTGAAAGGTTAGATAGATCTTTCGCCCAAACCAGTCACATTGTTTTTTTTAGCTTTTCCTGCACTCTACAGATTAGAGTTGGCACTATAGTCACTTTAAATACAACCGTGGTGTAGTGGTTAGCACTATCGCCTCACAGCAAGAAGGTCCTGCATTCATATCTTACCTGTGTGGAGTTTTCTTATTGTATGTGCCTCCACAGCCATCCCACAGTAACAACATGCATGTCAGGGTAATTGGCGATTCTGATTTGTAAGTGTGAACAGTTGTGTGTTTGTCTGCGATAGCCTGGTGTTATATACCCCGTGTCTTTAGGCTCTAGAACAACCATAAACCTGAAATAACGGAGAAGTAGAAGAAAATATTCAGTGTTACTTTTGAAACCACAGGGAGCAGGAGGCTTTTTTGTGCTTTTTTGCAGGTCTGTTCAGATGTATTCAACTACAGCTCTATTTACTCTCTATGCTTCTCAGGACTTGGCACCCTTTTTGCTTCTGGCCCTGTTTATGTCTTTTTTAGACACAACAAATTATGATATCCTGAAAAATGAACACGTCTATAAACATTACAGATGGGTAGGACTGGTAACCTTTGCTGCCTAGCTTCAGTTTTAATGTTGTCGTTTTATTGTTAGCCATAGCTGCTAGCTGCTACGTTTCAGGATAACGGATGGCTAATGTGGGTAAATACTAATAGTTAAATGGCTAGCGTTAACATTTGCCAGGTTCATATTTATCTTAAGTATTTAATATTTTAATGTTGTTGAAACAGGAGCTTTACTGACCTCTTCAAGTTCCTCATGAAGACGGGTGTAAGTCTTTAAAATGTTTCACCACGTTTGCTGTGAATGTGTTCTGCTGCTAGTGAGGGGAGGGGCTGTGTGACGGCCTGTCTGCAGCAGTGCTGTGTGTGAAGTTGTGTGTCAGCTGGAGGAGGTGAAGATGGCGCTGTTGGTATCAGTACTGCTACAAAGGAGTATCAATGCTAATTTTTAGTATCCATTAGTATATGGGCATTCATTTTTTGATAACCCTGCTTAATATCTTGTACAATATCATATGAAAGCTATAATATCTTGAAGCACAAATGTCACTAATATTCATAACTTCCATATTTTATTTGCGCTATACACTCAGCGATCTTTGATTTAGATCATATTACAAAATGTGTTGTAGACAACGTTACTGTATTTAGTAAGGAGTAACAGTGTGATTTTAATCTAAGCGAAAGGTTGTTTTTATGTCCACGTTTCACATATTTTGAGGAGGCACGGTGGTTAGCACTGTTGCCTCACAGCAAGAAGGTCCTGAGTTCAATTCCACCATCAGGCCGGGGTCTTTCTGTGTGGAGTTTGCATGTTCTCCCCATGTTTGCGTGGGTTCTCCCCGGGTACTCCGGCTTCCTCCCACAGTCCAAAGACATGCACTTAGTGGGGATAGGTTAATTGGAAACATTAAATTGCCCGTAGGTGTGACTGTGAGTGCGAATGGTTGTCTGTCTATGGGTTAGCCCTGCGACAGACTGGCAACATGTCCAGGGTGTACCCCGCCTCTCGCCCTAAGACAGCTGGGATAGGCTCCAGCGCCCCCCGCGACCCTGAAAAAGGATACGCGGATGGATGGATGTTTTTTCTAATGTTGATGATTTTTACGATAATATGTCCAGAACTTATTTTTAGTTTTTTCCTGAGTAAAAATGAAATAAAATAATGGCTTCATACATTCTATATATTTTATTTTACACATCTTAAATGTTCCGGTTTTCTCCCAGATGATTTCTCAGTACCGAGCTGGCACTTGGCAGGTGATACAGTTTAGAAAAGTAATTCGTCAGTTCCAAACTGTCCGAATTTACCACCCACACCAGCAGTGATGTGAATACACAGCAGCGAGCGGCTTTGTAGGGCTGTCACAGTTTGGCTTTATCACCACCAGACCTGTACCCAGACTTCACAGAACCACATCAAGCAAGCACACTGTAAAAATTATGACTCATCAAGCCTGTGGCATATGTACATTATTTCCACAACGAAAGTGCTGGTGCCCATTTTATGATTACTTACAAGAACTGTAAGTCCTGCTGTTAAACCGTGTCAGTGAATTGTAAATGTTTTGTTTATTTATACAGTTTATATTATAAGTTCGCTTACAGGAAAAAAGAAACAGGGAATTACACAGAACTGTTCGTCTTGCCGATGTACAGTAGCGCGATGTAACACCAACAGAGTCCTTCTGTGGTCTGTGTGCACAGCTGTTCATTTGATTCATTTACAGTTCATATCATGCTGTCCATAACATTATCATAACGGCACTCAGACCCAATACTAAGACACTTTTCTTCAATTTTAACTCTACTTGTCAAATCATTAGAGCTGAGCAAATCTTCCTAAGCAATGACAAAAACAGCCGGTGTAAAGAGATGCCACGTCCAATGGTTACAAACGCTAAAACAGAAATGAAAAGTAAATGACGGTTATCAGTGTAACCCAGAGTCCTCTGAGCGGTCACATTGCTGTTCCTGTTCACTCATATGCCCCCTGTTTTGGCACTCATTTGTCAAACACACTCACGTGCTGTTATCCCTCTGTTAACGAACTGCAAAGCTTCTGCTTCTTGATTAAAACTATTTCAGTGAATGCGTCTTACGTCTTTGTATGTTCTGTAAATTTCAATCATTAAAGCAAATCCTACAGTTCACATTTTTCAGTCATGATTAAAATAAATGGGTCCAACTCATGTTGAGAAAAAGTGAAAAATGCACGTTTTCATGGTGGGTACCACGATTTGTAATACTGAACCAGTGTTCAAGTCGAATATTTTTGATACGAGTGACTCGTGTGTTGTAACAGTTTGTCTTTGTCGATATTTGTGGCACATCAAAAACTTCTAAAGGTTTGCAGAGATTTTCCTGCAGCTGTATACGTACTGCAAGAAGTCATGCGAGCCTGATATTGTGGTGGCTTTACTCGTCTTAGTTTTTGCTCGCTTACTGGTTTTCATTCAAACACATCCTTGTATGTTTTTCTTCCTTTTCCATTTAATGTTTTACCTTCGTGCTCACTGAGTGCAGGAAAGGATCTGGGCTGCAATAACTTAAAAATGTCTAATTAAATATGTTCTCCTTTGGCGGTCAAGCACTAATATATAAGCTTCAACTCAATAAAATTCCCTGCCTGATGCCATTAAGTAAAGATTGAAATACTAGCTGAAAGATTCACAAATTATGATTTTTATTTTTCTTGTTTTGTTGTTTATTTTTCTTTTTTCTTGTTAGCTGTTTACGGGTGCTTTAAGCTACCTCTGGTATAATACATTAAAATGATAACATTTATATTAATATTGTACATGATCCCATTTTAAATAAAATCCATAAAAAATGTAAAATAAAACTAA